>CM075193.1:21008116-21238116 GCA_037577475.1 Chaunax sp. Z400
ACTATATTTAGCTGACTATCTGAGTACTGTTTCAGATTCACATATACACAAAATATAATCAACAAATAAATTACAATATTTTTTTATGGATTAAGCTACCTGGCTGTATGTAGATAAGTTAAAATCAGGCCCATATTTACCAGTTGTAACATTGAAATCATGCAGTACAAGCAATAATGCATGATTAATTAGAATTCATTAATACAACATAAAAGCCATGCTTCAAAAGGTGTACTTTTACTTTTGGTACTTTAAGTATATTGTGATACTAGTACTTGGTAGTTGGTTGTGATTTATATCCCTTTTACAAGCCATTAAATGTCAGATCTATACAAATGAACATACAAGTTGACACACAGGCCTTTCATTAGCATTTGTGTGCTAGTTTACCTCCACAGCGACCCGCTGGTCTTTGTGTTTAGCGAGTTCGACCAGGTTCACGCCGTTGTACACAAGGTTCTCCAAACAGCCATAAAAATTTCCGTATGATCTGACTGACATCTGAGAGCCAAGGTCCGGGTCTGCTCCAACACTCATCTGTGCATGAGACATGAGCACAACACACACCCAAAAATCAATATAGAAATTGAGCAGGGAGTTTTTCTGTTTGTGGTCATCCCACACAACACAAACACACCTGGCTATGGGCCCAGTGGGTGAATCTCGTTGGGCTCTGCACCAACAACATGCTTTTGTCCACGGTGAAGTTGAGGTGAGTGCTGTGACGCTCCACTGCGACATGGTGCCAGTGTTGGTCGTCTAACAGGCTGCCCAGCGACACCAGGTGCTGATTGTCAGGAGAAGAACTCCTGCCTGAAGGAGGAGGAAGAAGAGTGAGGTGAAGAAGTGGTGATGGTAGACACTGGAGAGGATGAGGAGAATACAAAGGAGAACGTTGAGATCTTGAATTTGCAGACACTCTAAAACTGAAAATCTTTTTTTATTTTTTATTTCTTAATGGTTTTAGGGAGAAAATTCAACATCTACACCTGAGACAGAACCAAAAAAGGTAGCTGATAGCACATAAATGACAATAAAAGAGTAGACAGGAGTTTCTGCTGAGGAGGTGACATCAGAGCTAAATGTACAAAATGTGAATTAAATGTTGTTGGAGAGGAGACAACGTGATCTGTGTGAGAAAAGAAATAAAGAGGAAAGGGAGACAAACAGAGGCCAAGGCAAATGTGTTCAGTAATCAATCATGATTGATCTGTCAGACAGGTATGTGGTAAAGCAGGCAGGGTGACTAATGAGACAGAAGGAGAAAAGATAGAGAAATATGGAAATGAATGCAAAGTCAAGCGTATAGTTGTTGCTGATACAGTAGATGTGTAGATGTGTATAATAATATACACATATTGTGCAGCAGATGCATTTTAAAAGAATCATGTTTTTGATCTGATTAAATTGATTAAATGACACCGAGCATTGATCCTCTGCACAAACCTGTTCAGCTCTGTCGTTTAAAATATGTTGCATTTGTAGCCTACATGTTGTTTGTCTTGTTTTTATATTATTTTTATAAACTGACCACAATTTTCTTTTTTCTATTTGTGCAACTTGACTTGCAGTACTTGCTTTTTTCTTGTCATTTGATGTTTTCTTATGCTGTTTATTTTACGCACCAGTAAGGCTACAGGACAGATTCATTACATGTGAAAATTTGGCATTAACACTGATATTTAATTTGTTTTCATATGATATCAGCTATTGCAACTCAAAATGAATGTGCAGCAAATAAAGCATGATTAAACTTGTTGTTGTATAGAAAGACAGAGAAGAAGAAGGTAGAAAGTGTATGTAAGCAATGTGTGATTGGAAATACATTCAACGTTTGGTTGACCTCAAGGATACAGATGATATATTTTTGTAAGTAAGACTAAATATAAACACAAACTTTGTTCTAGATGTGTCCTTCATGCCTCTAGTAAACTTTCAGGTGTTTCTCTGTGTGATTTCCAGAATTACTGCACTGTAAAACTTTGTGCATTGACTGTCATACAATCAGTCATACAATGACTTGCTGCAAACTGCAATGCAATCTGCCATTATTTACTGGAATGTACATTAAAGTTCAACGTAAAGCATCATAGGAAGGTAAAAGAAAGAGAAAAAATGAAAATTTGACAGTAAAACGAACACATTTAAACATTCTCAGCCTTTTGAAAGAAATTAAGTTCCTCCTTCTACTCCCTTCAAAAAGTCAAAATATTAGTAAATGGCATTGTGTTATCCTTGTCAAAATGTGTTTTCATTTTCTTTTGTATTTTACTTAATTATTATTAGCAATTTCTTCTTCTAGTAGTAGTAGTAGTAGTAGTAGTATTAGCGACACATGTCAAAGTGTCCTTTGGCAACATATTGAAGCCCAAATTGTGTGAGTGGTTGAGGTTTTGACCTCTGCCACCGCTGAATGAATTGTCAGACTGCAAAAGCACGATATTAGAAGAGAAACATTCTTTAAATGCTGGATACATACTGTAAATATACAGTAATGTACTTACAAAACTGAGACCAGTGTTGTGTTGTATTTATTAAGCAACTTCTACTGAGAAACTGTAATTAAATACAGAACTCTGCCAGTTAATTACTATAAATTTCAAAGTGAGAAGTCTTTACAGTGTGAGGTCATCTTAATTTTCAGAGAATGTCCTCAGGGATCAGGAAGCCTTTATTTTTTATTTTTCTAAATGTAGCTCTCTGTGTTACATCACTCCAGACAGCTCCCCAGGGCAATACCATCTAATCATTCGCTGTCTGCTTCTGCATTATAGGCTCTTCCCTACAACTCCAAATCTAATTCTGCTGAAATAAATTGACAGGTCCTATCAGATGACAGCCTGCAGTAATTGTTTCAGCATTTTCATTTTATTCTGCTCAGCTTAAATGACTGAGAAAGTACACACAATCAGTCACAACAAGCATAATGTCGCAACTCTGTAGCTGCTCATGACGAGAGCTTCTGGAGAAAATTTCAGAAATCCTGTGTGTTTTAAGACTTTTGATGAAACCTGGTCGAAGAGGAGTAATGAGAGAAAAAGTTGTCACTGCATTAATACACAGCTGTGATAGCACTGCCTTTTTAGAGATTTGATATTAGTAAAATGTTCTGTTAATGTTCATGAGCTGACAAACTGTAAAACAAACCCCTCTGTGCTCCTAGAATCAGGCAGACATTGTCATTTTCACTTTTCATTTCTTTGACTGTAGCTGTCTAAAAAAATCCAACAACACAATCAGCAAGTTGTAAACATCAGCAATCTCTGAACGTCTTCACAACAGTCTCCAGAAATAAGTGTTTGAAAGAGACACATTTCATCACACAATCATTGTATATTCTATATTAATCATTGTACAGTCTATATTAATCATTGTGTATTCTATATTAATCATTGTACATTCTATATTAATCATTGTGTATTCTATATTAATCATTGTACAGTCTATATTAATCATTGTACATTCGACATTAATCATTGTACATTCGACATTAATCATTGTGCATTCTATATTAATCATGTACATTCGACATGAATCATTGTACAGTCTACATTAATCATTGTTTTTTCTATATTAATCATTGTGTATTCTATATTAATCATTGTACAGTCTATATTAATCATGTACATTCAACATGAATCATTGTACAGTCTACATGAATCATTGTACATTCTACATTAATCATTGTTTATTCTATATTAATCATTGTACAGTCTACATTATTCATTGTACAGTCTATATTAATCATTGTACATTCTATATTAATCATTGTACATTCTATATTAATCATTGTACATTCTATATTAATCATTGTACAGTCTACATGAATCATTGTACATTCTACATTAATCATTGTTTATTCTATATTAATCATTGTACAGTCTACATTATTCATTGTACAGTCTATATTAATCATTGTTTATTCTATATTAATCATTGTACAGTCTATATTAATCATTGTACATTCTATATTAATCATTGTACAGTCTACATGAATCATTGTACATTCTACATTAATCATTGTTTATTCTATATTAATCATTGTACAGTCTACATTATTCATTGTACAGTCTATATTAATCATTGTTTATTCTATATTAATCATTGTACAGTCTATATTAATCATTGTACAGTCTATATTAATCATTGTACATTCTATATTAATCATTGTACAGTCTACATTATTCATTGTACAGTCTATATTAATCATTGTACATTCTACATTAATCATTGTACATTCTACATTAATCATTGTATATTCTACATTAATCATTGTACAGTCTATATTAATCATTGCACATTCTATATTAATCATTGTACAGTCTATATTAATCATTGTACATTCTATATTAATCATTGTACAGTCTACATTAATCATTGTACATTGTACATTAATCATTGTACATTCTATATTAATCATTGTACAGTCTATATTAATCATTGTACATTCTACATTAATCATTGTACATTCTACATTAATCATTGTACATTCTATATTAATCATTGTACAGTCTATATTAATCATTGTACATTCTACATTAATCATTGTACATTCTATATTAATCATTGTACAGTCTATATTAATCATTGTACATTCTAAATTAATCACTGTACATTCTACATTAATCATTGTACATTCTACATTAATCATTGTACATTCTACATTAATCATTGTACATTCTATATTAATCACTGTACATTCTAAATAAATCACTGTACATTCTAAATTAATCACTGTACATTCTACATTAATCACTGTACATTCTACATTAATCATTGTACATTCTATATTAATCATTGTACATTCTACATTAATCACTGTACATTCTACATTAATCACTGTACATTCTACATTAATCATTGTACATTCTATATTAATCACTGTACATTCTATATTAATCATTGTACATTCTATATTAATCCGTGTACATTCTATATCAATCATTATACAGTCTATATCAATCATTGTACATTCTATATCAATCATTGTACATTCTATATCAATCATTGTACATTCTACATTGTTCTGTATTGTGTGGAGGAATGGGGCAACGCCTACAGTCAGTATGCATACTACAAATACAACAATAAGGGTAGTTAATGATGGAGGATATCATGAACACACTGACACACTGTTTTTGAAATCACATACCTTTAAGTTCACGGATCTGGTATAATTTAAAACTGCACAAATGATCTCTAAAGCAAGAAATAATTGACTTCCAGGCAATACACACAAAAAGAGGGGGTTATAATTAACTTTGTGTCCACACCACTACAGGGAGTATGTGTGTAACGATCTGTGGGGTGAATTTGTGGAATAGTTTGGAGTTAAAACAAAGTACAAACACAAATCTGTTAATGAAGATGTAGGAAAAAAAGGTCTTTAAGAGGCACATGTGAGGATGAGTTGTGATTCGTGTATTGGGGCGTATATCACATTGAGATAGTTGCTGATATTCAAAAATTCTACTGGGTTGCACATTGATATGGAATAATGTTTATGGATTAGGATAAATGGATGTATTTTGAGCAGATGAAAAAGGGGCAGGAATGAATAAGTCTATACATCTTCCTACTCCTTTTTGAACAGGAAGTACTTAAATTGTGGTATTTTTTTCATTCCACTGCTCTCCTTCTTTGTTATTTATCTCTTTTTATTCATGATAACATGTTCCAAATAAATAAAACTTCATTTAAAGTAATTTCACCTGAACTTCACGTCGAACAATAGACTAAATGCCTGCCCATGTGAGTCTCACATACAGCTAATCAAACATGGCCTCTGTGTCACTGGAATGAATCAGCTGTGGGATGTAAAATGAAGCACAGCCAGCTCTCTCTGACATGAGCATGTTTCCTCTCAGATGAATGCTAAGCTGTTTATTTACAACCCTGTAGGAATGAACACATCTGTGACACCCTGCTATAAATCACTGCGGAGAGAGTAGAATAACACGGCAAGTCAATACAGCAGTATTGAACACAACACACAGCCACCATTCACTGAGACAGCCGAGTTAACAGACTGTATGCAGAATAAGTTATAGTCAACATCTGTTCATGTATGTATGAGTGCCATAAAGGTCTCAGTGCTTAAGATTCTAGACTTTGTTACTGAGCATAAGTCAAACCTCAGTAAAATAAAAAGCAGCAGGACAGGATCCATTAGTTTATTACATGATGGAGGCTCCAACAGCCTTAAACGTTCTAATATGACCACAAATCAATCTTCTCTATTTCAACAGCTTCTACCTGAAACTGAGCTCCACATTTAGCTGCCGTCAACTCCTTTGTGAAGAATCTGAGACTCTTCCTTCAGATCATAAGTCGACCACATGGAGAAAAGCCAACAGATCAATTTCTGTTCATTTACTCTGTCACAAAATGAAAGCGAATCCATCGAAAGAACTCAAAAACCTCATCTGTTTTCTCTTTGTATTGTCTTTTATGCATGTGTGTACACACAAATTGTATTCTGTGCTTTTGTGATTTCAAATTTCTAATTTGAATGCAAATTAGTTTTTAATCTTGAAATTGGGTTTTAATAGAAAACTGAAGAGCAAAGACTTCATAAATGTAATGTGCATAATTTATATCAAGAATTTTTTAAAGAGTTTTATCCTTTCTCTCCTTCTGAAACCTTAATTTTACTAAACTAGAAGGAATAATACCAGTGAAAAACAACCCATTATATATACACTTTGATAAAAGTAGAAAAAACTGGGCTTGATCAGGAGCCAAGGAGCTACACAATTTAAAAAACAACAACATTTTGATGAATGTATAGCAGAAAGGAAAATGGATGCTTTTGGAGAGAGAACACACATTTTATTAAGACAGTATTTTAAGTGCTGCTAAATGCTACTTTGGGCAAACAGGGGAAGCCAGACTATGAATGCAGTAAAGTGAATCCACATTAGTTTTTAATAACGCCAAATAAGCTTTTTCATGCAATGAATTGTTTGTTTGTTTGTCTGTTAGTGGGATTACTCAAAAGTGTATGAAGAGATTTTGGAGAGGGGAGGGTACGGCCAAAGGGACAAGGCAATATATTTTGGTAGAGATCTGGATCATCGTCTGGATCTTTCAGAAATATTCTTAACCACTGTGGGACAGAAGCAATCATAAGATGTTTGCTACAAAAATGTGCAATAAAAATAATTAAAATGAAATAAAATAATAATAAAATACTAATGCTACAGACTGGAACTAAGATCAAATTGTAGCTGAAACTGTACTGATTCAGTTCGGGAACTGAGATGCATAACCACAATACATGAACTGCACCAGCAGGCTAAGAAGGCTAAGATTTAGAATATCTAAATTATAATATAGTCATCTTATGTTGTTAAGCAGATGAGTTCCAGATGGATGAATAGCTGAGCACAGAAGCAGTAGGCCTACTATATATATGGTTGGAGATGAGCTCAGCAGTTTAGATGCAACTGAAATCATGAATAATAAGGCAAGGTGACACATAGATAAAATATTTGTGCATGGGGATCTTTCTCTAATGCTTGTCTAATGTCATCATATGCATGAGGTCACTCGTCTTGGTGACATAATGTCAGTAGCCTTAACCAATGAAGAATCAGGCTGGTGGGAACACGTTTTATGGCTTCTAATACAACAATGACTGAGGTAACTGCATCATGTGGAATGTTTTTAGAACACATTTGACACAGAAACTGGCTGAAGAATGTGTTTTATGATTCGCCACACCTCCAGAATGCGACATTGTGTGTTCGAGGATTTTAAAAGTTGTACCTTTTCTGAGGAGCAGGAGAAGCTTTCCGTCTTCTAACTGCAGGGTGAGGCTGTGCTCCCTCTCTCCCTCTGCATGAAGCAGGATCCCAGAGTTCCTCACGGTTTTAAAGTTCAGAGAGATGCTCTCCCTGGTCACTGGGCTCGGCCTGGGACTCAACCTGAAGAGAAGGCTGCTGCTGCCGTCGAAGCTCACCACATCAGAATCTGAAAACAACAACAATAACAACAACAAAAAAACACACATTACTAAAATGGCTTTGAACAACAAACATTATGGTCATAATAATCCCTAAATGCCCTGTGTGTATGACTTTCAATTAAATACATCATAACCATGTTTAGTTAAATAACAGGTCTACTAAAATGTCTGTAAACAAACAAACAAACAAACAAACAAACATCGCGGACATATGTACCGACAATTACTGTTTATGTTAGGTAAAGATAAATGTGAAGATGTTTAAACCAGATGACCAACGTTCATACAGTGTGTGTTGTTGTTGTTTTCATGTTTATATTGTTAAATAATAATATCCATACTGTAGGCATATTTCTTAACAAAATAAGAGGTTAAGTTAAGTTAAGATAAGTTAAGTATAAGTTTTCTCTAATATAATGAGTTTCTTATAAATATCATTATATTGCATTTGTCTGGAACATTTATATTTATCATGCATAAAGATGACATGACATCAGTGTATTTAAAACGCCATGACTCAAATACAGTTTTCCACAGTGAGGGTGAAGCATTAACAAAATGTAGACACTTAGCAGAATGGCTAATATTTCAGCAGGTGTCTGAATAAGAGAGAAAGACAACTGATCATTTAGCATCCATCATGTCACTCTGCAGAAAATGATGCACTAACATTACCTGTCATTGTGAGTGCTGCTGGTGCAACTAATCTCATGCCTACAGTGCTGCTATGGAAGCATCAAATTAGAAATGTCAGCTGAGAAGCATCGATTACGACATGCTGTCCATCTGAGCCTTACTGCTGCCAGCGAAGGCCTAGAAGGGTTTCTCTGCCACCATGCACATTTTGGATGACATTTAATTACAGTCCAATTCTTCTGACTGAGAACAAGCATGTTATGAAACTAAACCAACAGGAAACCACATCTATTTTTACCAACCACTGCCTCCTGAAGTTGATCCATTCTTGCATTATTAACAAACACATTTTATTGTCATATGATTTTTGCATTGGGTTATTTTAGTTTTTGATATCACATCATCATTTTATTTTTTTGTTTTTCTGTCTTAAAAAAAACACCAATTTCCTCATTCTCAGTTTTCATTTCCTTTGTCCACATATTCTAACTGGATTTTTATTTATTTCAACCTGTGTAGATGGATCCATGAGACATGACATGTGAAGATGCTGTTCGGGGTGGAGAAAAACTGATTAACTTTTCACACTGGGTTGACTTCTCACAGACAAATAATTTCCGCCTGCATTCATTTCACATAATGAAAGTTTCTCTGCTACGCAGCGGACATAGGAAGTTATTGTTATAATCATGACTGGAGCAGCTCCTCTGCCTCCTGAGGAAAGGAGGTAATGAAGAACTGGTAAGTTAGAAACTCTGCAAAAGTTTTTTCAGTTCCTGTGACAATAATTAGAAGATTTTAAAATAGTGATGGAGACATTATTCACTGAATAAACCGTGACCATAGGTTATAAATACTTCTACTGTCGCAACAAAAGGAAAACAAAGAATGAAGAGGGGGTGAGGAGTCAGCTGGTCCAGTGGCATGCCACATGTTACCCTCCTGCCCTTGGTGTCAGTCAGGTTATAGGTGGATAAGAGAATAACATCATTCAATGACATAAAATATTATCAATAGCATCTTTGTAAATAGGAAATGCTATGATGTACCAGTTCTTGACTAATCATGTAAGTCTAATGGAGTCTAAAGTACTTATTTTAGACATAAAATAGTGGAAACCATCTTAACTTACAACAATATTGTGTCTACATGAGTTTGGTTGTTTTTCAGATTGGTTAAATGTTTAAACGATGCTATTTGAAGAGACTCTCATGTCCCAATCATTCATGTGAAATAGGTGTCTGCCATCTTTAGAGTTCATACATACAGCTTGTCTGTAAGTGGAGGATAAAAAACACCAAACTGACTGTAAGGACATCCGTAGGTCTCCAGTCGGAGTCCAATCCGACCATTGGGATTCCAGTGCAGTGGGATCAGGCGGACATAGCGAGCAAACACTGGATGCTGGAGCTTGTGCTGGACCACACTGTCTGCGTTACTGTTACCTGGAAAAGTCTGGAAAGCCACACAACAGCAGTGAGTCAGTAGTGTAGTGTCCTGGCTTCCATGGATCTGTGTTTGGATTTCTTGCCCTGGATCTAGCATACTACTTAATGAGTTGTTGAGCCTCTTCACTGAAGTGAAAGTGCGACGCCGAAGGCATCTGTGAGAAGTAGTATGTTTGATTTTCCTCTTAATGAAGGGAATATTGTAGGGATGGGGCCACGTTCCTGGTGAATGGTTCCTCAATCAGGTGGAAAATTAGATTTGTGAAGCACTGGTTGTTGTTTTGTTTGTTTTTGACGCTTTGGTAAACACTCGGTCCACGGAGACGTTTATTAACCTCTGCAATGCGACCATCCTCTTTCTAGATCCTTTAACCTTAAAGCTTCAAGTTGGATTTGATCTTAAGCCCTTTTATCAGATTTATACATTTCTTTTTTTTTACATTTAGTCTGTCTTTGTCTTTACAAGTAATTTTCCTTATTTGCACAATGTCATGAACATAGAATAGTGCTATATAAGGAGACAATATGTTTCTTTTTATTACTATTACTATCTAAATCTCTATATCTTTGTTAATCAGTGTCTGCTCCTCCTAATTTAGCTCTACTTCTAATTTTTGTCTCGGTTTCTTCTTAGTGTGTCACATAAAAACTTTATCCATTTTTTTTATTTCTATGCAAATATTTTAAAATGAATGTACCATTAAACTGCAGAATTCCCGTTTGTTAGGAAGTAAAGGGGTCGGAGGATGACTTGGTGAGTGACGTCCTTCAAATGGGGGATATCTACCTCCCTGACATGTCTTTGAACAAACCTCTTAATGACCTCTGACCCTCTGATGAAGACAGCCAAAATAAGAGCATTTCTGAACAGGTTCAGCTCAACTCACATTAAAAATTCAACCTGATGTGACTTTAAATTTAGCTGAAAGTTGGCACATAAGAGTTAAATTCTTAGAGGTGGGAGATCTGGTGTTGCAAGGATTATGTGTTGCTTTTTATACAGAAATTCTCATCAACTGAAAGTTTGTGTTACACTGATCCCGTGGGCTTTTAGCTGAGGCGTCGTCTTTTGAAATACAATCTGAGTAGAGGTTGAAAATCCTCTAAAGAGAGACTTTGATTACAGATGAAGGGGAGGAAAGGGAAGGGGGAGGAAAAGTCAAACAGAGGGTGCAGATTTGAGGGAAAAGTCAAAGAGCAAAATAGGGAGAGAAAGGTTATGATGGGATGAGAGTAAGAGAGAGAGAGAGAGAGAGAGAAAGAGAGAGAGAGAGTATTGTCAGAAAATCATAGCAAAACTTACCATAAAAAAATCCTCCTTAACTCTTAACAAGGACAGATATCATGGTGAACCTTACTGTACATCACTCATACTAACCTCCAACATTTGATGTGTTGATGATGGATATGTTAATCTCCTAACATAAGCTAAATGTGCTAACCCTCAGCATGGACTATAAAATACCAATTACATGTTGGAGACAACAAAATATGTATTACTTTCATTCACTGCACTCTGGACTATGGAACAACAACAGGCATTAAAAATGTTCATTAATTATTTGGCTGCAATATGGATTTGTCAAGGTTGAATAAGAAAGATTGTTAAAGATAATGTCAATAAAATTAGTTGCTATGTGTGACAAAAGCTCAAACAAATTATATATTATTTATTTCAATTTTAAATATTTCTGTTAAATATAAAAACTTCATAATATTAAATATTCATTACTAAAAACTGATTGATATAAACTTTTTTTTTAGCTGTTTTGCTTCATCATGACTGGCTGGGTGTGGTTTGATTATGTTTGATTGGCAGGATGGCAACATTTAGATTCAATGCTAAACTGTGATTGATGCACAGAAATGTGGCATTACGGTTATCATCACTTACTAAGAAATATTGATTATTTTATTATATTACATTACATTATAATATATTATATTATATTATATTATATTATAGAATAATATAATATTATATTATATTAAAGAATAATATTATATTATATTATAGAATAATATAATATAATATTAAAGAATAATATTATATTATATTATAGAATAATATAATTTTATAGAATAATATTATATTATAAAACTTATATTTTCAGAACATTTCCATAAGAAAAAATAGGAAAAGAATCTATTAAAAACACTGTCAGTGAAAGTTTCTTCTAAATCACAAAAGGTAAGTACTTCACATCCTCCACCTCCACATCTCCACTTTTAATTGCCTGGTTCCTGCGTTTCTCCCTTTTGGCCCACACCGCCCATATTTGCAATTCGGGATGACTCCCACTAACAGAATCTGCCTTCACCCATGGGACTGATGGACCTACACTTCCTGTATCTCAATTAACACTTAAGGCTGCTGCATTTCCTGATTAGGAGTATAACACCATCTGCTCTTTGACACCAGTGGATGTTAATGAAGAAAGAGGAGAGAAAAGGGATGAGAAAATAAGACAAGGAGAGAGCATTGCTCAGCCTCAGAAACTCTGGCCTCTAGTCTGAAAAGAAAGAGCAATCCTGGAGGAATTGTAACTGATGAAGCAGCTCAGCAGTGGGCTCTGTTCCCCAAAAGCCATAATAAACCAGGCTGACTAATATGTGGAGCTTTAAAAGGACTTCTGAGACGTGTTGAGGATTTATCCTGATTTATGCTGAGGGTGAAATCAACAAGCTTTAAAATCAAGTGATGCCCTTTGCTGTTCTCTGTCTCTCTGAAGGAGTCTTAGCCTGACACACAATGAGTTTTACCCTCATTGTGAGAGTCTTACCTCTCATCAACTTTAAATTGGAGCTTTCACCTCAGCATCAGTGTAATGGGGAGTATTTTCCCTCTATACCAGGAGCAGTGAGGTAATGTCTGGCTGCCTTTTCCTACCTGCTAAGTGTAATTTGATCAACACAGTAAGAGAGGGAACCCCTGGGCAAAAGTAAATTAACATTTTAAAAGGGTTTGTATGAGAAATGAGATGCTACTTCCTTTGGATTTGGTGCAGTTAAATAATTGGATGTTTGTTTGTTTTTAATTGTTTTTAGCCAGACATCCTGCAGAGTGGAAGAATTTGTCAGGAGAGTGAAAGTTGATTTTTCTTTTTCAATTAATTGGGATGTTTTCATACAGGGCTATTTTCACAATCACAACAGTTCATAGGGTTTAGGTGGTCAATCTGATAAACCTAACCCAATATTAGAAAAAGGGAAAAAAATTGAATTATAGAAAAAATATTTTGCATCTTGACATGTCGCAGTAGGTAAAAATGGATGTAAAATGGATGATGACTACCATTTAGCTGCTTTGGTCCTGGTACTGTTCTTTACTGCCTCATTGTTGTGATTTACTGACATTCACAATACACATGTTATTGGACACATCTGTGCATTTCCTGCTGTAACATGTCAAAATGTCTGCAGTGAAAAAGGCCTTTAGTCTGTGTTGGTTCTGTTTTGACCATGCAGATGTAGAAATACTTTCCGTCTAACACTGATAAATCTGTCGTGCTTATTAAATGATGTAAACAGACCGTTTTAATGCAATCCACTCACCCCTATGTTGTCTTCCTGTCTGTACTGTCTCCAGTTGTGTCCTGTGTCGCTGAACATCAGCAGGTAGGCCGTTAGCCAATCAGAGCTGCCATAGCGGCCTTGTGTTGCAACGGCGGTGATTTGTGTCCGCCCACCCAGGTCGACCTCCAGCCACTGATATCTGTCTGAATTCAGGGGAGACCAACCTCCAGCTCCTGGAGGAGGAGACAGGGAAGAGACACCTTTGTTTTATCCAAGGGGTAAGCTCTGACTTTTGTTAGTAAAATAATTTTTGGCTTCTTTTAAAGATTAAAGAGAAAGAAAGTTCACTTAAAGGGGTGAAAAGGGGTGATAACATTATTCAAAACATATCAAGTAATACAACACCAATGGAAAGATGTACACTGCTGATCACTGCATGAACAAAAAGAACAACACAACATGTTATTCGGTGATTTCAACTTGCATGTAGCCAATCAGACTCTTTCAGCCTACTAATAAAACAGACCTCATTTGAGCCCTTGTAATAACCCATGGGTTGTTTGCCAACATTTCTGCATCTCTTTTAGTGTCATTGATTTTATATAACAGGATATACCTACCTGATTTAAGACCAGTGGAAAAGTGGTTCATTGAACCTGATTTATTGGATCAGGAGATTCTTCAAAATGTGAGAGCAGTTCAAATAATAACCTGTTTCTTTGTCAAACCTTTACAAATCTCCTTTCCAAAGTTTGCAGAAGCCATGCAGCATTTGTTAACCATTTCCACTGGAATGCCTCACACCAGCTATATCTCTGCAACTTCTCCCCAATATTTCCCTTCACCTCGACCAATTAACATTATTAATCATTAATATTCTCAAAACTCTCAACATAACTATTTGTTTGAACCCACAGTCTCATGGACGCACAGGATCTCTCAGTCCACAAACCCTGAGGAATAAAAAAGTCCAGGATGAGCGATGACAAATCGCTGGTCCAGGCCTTAATTGGTCAATAACGTTGCATGCAGGCACAGAGTGATACAGGCCATGGCTGCAGCTGTGGCAGTGGTTCGATCCCCACTTCCCCCAGGTCTACATGTCGAAGTATCCTTGAGCAACATACTGAATTACATACCCCAATTTACCCAATAACATACCCCAATTTACTCCCCGCATGCCGTAAAGGCAGCCCACTGCTGCTCAGGGGTGGATCAAATGCAGAGAAAGAATTTCCCCACGGTGACAATAAAGTATAGCCAATCTTATTATCTTATCTATGAGGAGGTTCTCAGGGTTGTTTAAAGGGCCTTAATGCTGACCTTTTTGCACAAGGCATGTGGGGGACACACACACACTACTGAGTCACATTATGAGTTGCCGTGATAAAATTCTCGCAAGTTGGATCAGCCTGTGATTTCAATTTTTCACTTTGATTTTCGGTGTGATTTTGAATCGAGCCCTCAATGGGTTGATGATGTTCGTTTCCATTGACAGTTGTTACGTCATTTTGTTCTCAACAAATTATACAATGTACATCAGTAAAGATTTTCAACTTGAAGAACTCCATCAAGATCCGATGTGTGATTTAAGTGGTCCCTTAATTTTGTTTTAGCAGTAGTTTGATGTGATTCATTCATTCATTCTTTCATTTTCTGTAACTGCTTATCCTCTGTAGGGTCGCGGGGTTACTGGAGCCTATCCCAGCTGACTTTGGACAAGTCACCATTTCATCACAGGGCCACACATAGAAAGACAAACAAACATTATCACTCACATTCACGCCTACACTCAATTTAGAGTCCCCAATTCACTTCTATTGCATGTTTTTGGTGGTGGGAGGAAGCCGGAGAACCCGGAGGGAACCCACGCAGACACGGGGAGAACATGCAAACTCCACAAGGAGAAGTCCCTGGTCCTCAGGTGGATTTGAATCCAGAACCTTCTGTGCTAACCACCGCGCCACTGTGCTGCCCACCGTGATGTGACTCTAATGTCTTAAATGTGAGTCCTGTCCTTTTAAAGCAGTTGCTTATTTTGAGATATCTGCTTATTTACTTTCTTGCCAAGTTTTTGAAGAGAAGATTGATACCGCTCTCAGGTCTGTACAATATGTCCCTGGAAAGCTACAGCCAGCTGCTAGTTAACTGGGCTTATTATATCTTGTTATGTCTCATTTGTTAGGTTTGTACATACTACTAGTCGAATAGTATCTGGAGAGTCCCTTACCGTAGTGCATGTGCTGTTTTTTTGGGATAACCTATCCAAAAAGGACAAGAGACTCACCTTCTCTCCGGTTCAGCTTGGCAAAGCCAGGGCCATGGCTTCCAGAGAACTGTGAGGAGCTTCTGAAGGATGATGGCAACAGACTGGATACCAGTGGGCTGTGACAAACCTCTGTGAATCCCAAAAGAAAATGAACAATGAGCTTTTAATGAGCTACTTAAAATCATGACATAATTCACTGGACACAAGGTCTTTCTCTCTTTCCACCTTCTCTTTGATTTCAATGCTGAAAATGTGAATCTTTTTATGGAGCCGATGCTCAGTTATTAGACTTGATATCAGCCGTGATTAACCAGTATTTTGATACCCTGCTGCTTAATAAAGCCATCGTGTCCTAACTGCCAGACAGCCTTAAACTGAGTCCCCAGCATGTCCCTGAGAGCCAAATATCTCTGAGAGCTGAGAAATCTCTTGGTGAGATTATTACTGATGAAGGATAATGAGTTATTATTATTAATTTGTTTAGTCAGGATGTGATCATGGGTTAAAACATGGTTTGCCGCATCTATGAAAACTATAGTTGCCATGTGTAAAGGATTAAAAAAAGAAAAATTCTCAGGGCTTTAAATGTTTCTTTTTGAAACAACAAATGGGTTATAATTACAGTGATTAACATGTAAAAAGAAAAGGTGTGAACAATGTTATAGAGGATCACTCAGGATCATTAGGAAAGCAATGGGATGCCAAATGGAAAATCAGACATAATAAAATAACTAAACTTGCTGTAATGGCATGAGAAATACTAATGTACAGTGTTGTATGAGTCATTTCTAAACAAATATGGTTTGGTTAGGTGAGGTTCCAGATTATTAAAAGCTGCATCTCCATATGAAAACATATATTGTTGGAGGATGGTGCAGGACAAGAACTACTAAAGAGGATTTTTGATTCTAAAATCCCAGCTGCATGGTCTTCGCCAGCTGTCTGCAGTGAAAGCTACGCAGAGGAACCTCTTTTAAAGTTTGAGATTTAGGCGTGTGTTTCATTAAAATCAGGGGTTTTCAAAGTCTAAGGCAACAAGGCGTTCCCCTCAGACAAAGTGTAGAAAAAGACCCCCTTCAATCCTTAGTTTACTTGCATAGTTCCACTCAATTCCTGGAATCCTTATGGCATGATTACGATATTTGATGACAAACACTCAACAATTGAGCCAAGATAACCAAATATCACTGTGTGACATAACTTCAGATGACACCACCAACATAAAAAAGGTCTGTCATTTGGCATATTTTAAAATCAATGATTAAGATTGATCAACTAACAGGATCTGTGCCTGTGACAACAACATCTTTCACAGCCTCTTAACATCCAAGGTTTTATTTATATCCTTTTCGTGTGGTTGTACAATTTCAAATCAGCCTTTAATTTCACATGGAATGAGCTTTGGTCGACACTAAAAACATCAATACATACAGTAATGATCTCCTCATGCAAACATGTCAACATTCTCATACAGTATACATTAATCAGTTTAAAAAATACCTAAATATGTCATGCAGACATAAAGAATAGTTTTTAAATGTACATATTTTTTCTTGTAATCTTGAAACCAGTTTGAGGTTTACCTTTTTCCTGCTTTATTTTTCCTGCAGCAGCAGAACATAAAGAGCAAATTTGTTTTGTCATGACCAGCCTGAAGACCCATGGAAAATAGATGGAGATGCACCAAATTTCACTTAAATTAACTGATTTATTTAGAAAAATTCAGTTAAACTGAAACAAGAGACAATATGTGGATGGCCGTAAAATCAGTGGTCTATGGAAGTTGAAAGTAAGGTGTGTTTGCATGGAGTATCCTGCACAGCACAAATCAATGGTCGCCACACTCAAACAGCCAAGCTACTTAAGCGGCCCTAACTTTTTTATTGCAGCCGCTATATTTAGGAGGTATAGATGTTCCTGTCTTAAACAGCTGAAGAGAGGATCACCAGAGGTGGACAAGAGGTATGTGTCGCTGCGGCAGTTTCATGCAACATCCATTTACCCCGGGGAGATTCTATCCCTTAAAGGGAAATGACCTGCTGAAAAGTACCTCATACCAAGCTGACTCGAGTTCAGTAGAGCCGCTACTCTGTACTGGAAATGCAGCTTAAGGTAGCAGCTTTTATACTGACTGGGAGCACTGGGCCCAGGTGCTCCCAGTCAGCCCAGTTGGATAGCTCTGTCTACTAATTACATGAACATGTTTTAGCCAACAAGCCACAACCAACAAGGCCAGAATTCACATCCTGATTTTAGTTTTAGAAACTCTTACTCAATACGTAGTCATCTGTTCTGCTTGTATCTTATATCTCATCTTCTGATCCTGTTGTTGCTTCCACCACAAATTCCATAGAAACCACACAGTCGGTTGTGACACCCACTATGTCCTTTTCTTATCTTTAGTGAACACACCTAACATAGGAGTTTTTCACATTCCCAATTTTCCCAAATTGAGAGAGTTAGCTGCAGAGGCCTTGGCAATACAGAGATATTGTGTCTCATTAATCTTTTTCACATTGTCAGCTCTCACATCCAGCTGATTGAGCTTCGCCAGTGTTCTCTGTTCTTTGATACAGCTATCTTTCCATCAAAAGCACCAACTAAGCACTAACCATGTTGTTGCTATAGATCAGGATCCACAACATTCATGGTTAAATCAAGCTGATAAGCATCTTCTTCCACTTCAATAAACAACAGAAACCAGGACATTTACAGGTTCAGAGCTCTTTCAGGGTCCTGGACACATCTGCATGTCTTATCATTAAGCTATGCATCTCTGAACACATAATGACGGCAAGGCAGGGACAACCCCAACAACATGATCCATAATGCCCTGACAAATTAAATTCTAATCAATTTATATATTTGCTCTAAAAGTCTTATACTGATCCTTAATCTGGTTCGACCTTAAAATCTGGAGTAATGTATGCAGGAATGAAATGTATGCTCTTTTCCTCATCATAGATGCACTTATTAAAGTTTAAATGTAAGGAGGAGATCAAAAAAGCAGCATTAATAGTGCATGCAAAGTACATTTACATAATATTTTACACATTAGATATTTCTATAAAATGCATTTATATATATATTTATATATCTTTATCCAACGTGACATTTGGAGAGCCTGAAAGCACTTTAAAAGAAATTCCAAATACTCTCCAAATTTCAGATCCTTTCCAAATCTTGCATCATCTGTTGTGTAAATAATTGTAACCTGAGCTTGAGGAGGACACATACCACTCCTATGTGTGGGGTAAATAGACATGCTTGTACTTATATAGAGCCTGTCTAACTGACCACTCAAATGCTTTACAACACAAACCAGCCAGTCACCCATTCATACAGTGGTGGCAAAGGCTACAATACAAGGTGCCACCTGCTCATCAGGAGCGGTAACCATTCACGTAAACACTCCCACACCAATGGAACAGCCACTGGGAGCAAACCGGGGTTCAGTTTCTTACTCAAGGACACTTTGACATGTAGACTGCACCAACCTTCTGGTAGGTGGACGACCGCTCTATGTCCTTAGTCACAGCCACCCAGGGTGAGCGATAGATACTTTTCAAGGCTATGTCAGTATTTATACTAGAATTGTTAATGAGTAGGCATGGCAGCATGTGAAACATAAATTAAGTCCACAGAATTACAAGTCAGCTAGTGTTTTTTTCCCCTCATTTAGTCCCTCTTTATGTGCTTAAGAGATTAAAAATCCATTGGGCTTCTTATAAGACCGTCTTGTTGGTGCTGTTCTTGTGTTCACTGATACATGCCTTAAGTACAGTATATTCACTAAGATTTAGGACAAGGCTGTTAAAAAAACACAGAATCACCTTGGGAGGCATACATAGTGAAAGATTTCTGCTTAACAACCTTGCTATTTTGCAACTTGTACCTTCTCTTTTGAAGTGGCAATAAAGTAAGAGCTTTTCTGCAGCATAAAGCTTCCAATGGTTTACATTAGATTATACTTCAGAAAAACCTGCTGTTACTGAAAGTGTGGCACACTGCTGTAAATCCTTTTATTCAGAATGTGGCAGGTTTACCTTTAATGTCAAAGCCCTACAGCTGCAGTCTGGAAAGGTTAGGGAATCAGGCTAGTGAAGAGAAAGTTCTACAGACTTTAATTGCTGGCCTGACAAAAAAAAAGAGAAAGAAAAAAGAAAAAGTGACATTATGCAGTTGACAAGGCATCCCAAGAGCTTTCCAGTGGAGGGATGTTGGAAAAAATGAACAAAACAAACAAAGCACCAAAGTATAAATGATTAGATTAATAAAATAATTAATCAAATGTAGCATTTGTCTTCAGAAAAGCTGGGAACAACTGATACTGCATGAGCAGGAATGTGATATTTTGTCACAACAGATGACTTTTCCTCGTTTCAAAACCATTTAACTATTTGTCATTTCAGCAAAGACAGAAGAAAGTCTTAAATCATCAGTAAGAAACAAAAAATTTTAAACAGGCAAACTGAGGAGAAAACATGCACCAACATAAATTGACAAAATATTCATGTGAAAGCAGCGTTATGGCGTGGAATGCTGACAATCATTCAGCCCTCACCAGCTTTGCAGTAGTCTAAATTATGCATAAACATCAGACAGATCCAAAATGTGTGTGTGTGTGTGTGTGTGTGTGTGTGTGTGTGTGTGTGTGTGTGTGTGTGTGTGTGTGTGTGTGTGTGTGTGTGTGTACATTATCATTGCAAACACTGGTGCTGCAGTCATACTTAATTATGATGTTCTAGGCTCTGCCTCCGGGAAACGTCAAAACATAATCACCTGTTGAAAAGTTCCGCACCGATAATCAACCTCTCCTCCTCCGCTTTCACACTATTGATTCCACAAACACACGTCAGAGGAGGCCTGAACCAGACTCTGTTTGAAGGTCACACTCCTAAACTTCACCCTAGTGCCTCTAGTTAACACCAAGGCCTCCTGCGACGAAGACTGGACCATGTCTTTAAAGATCAAATCAGCTTCACTTCATCAGGTCTTGAATAAAATATTGTTCAACAGGTGCCTGAAAGTGGATGTTTGCAATGAAAGCATGGTATGTAAATCTATATTGGATGTCTGTCAGCATGCAAAAATAAATGATTGATAAAATGATGACATAGTTAATGATAGTATCACGACTCTTCTCCAAGAAACAGTCTATTATCCTAATTACTGTTCGACCCTGGCTGTGGTTTGTTTTACAGGTTGTTTGAGCTCAACATAACATTTTCATAAATATGCAAAGGTGAGCTTATGCATATTTAAAAACATTCCCTCTGTGGAGCAGAGAGGAATGTGCATGCATGTAACGCCTGTGGCACAGGCACTCTTCCTAAAATAGTTATTCCATTTATGGAGAAGTGTTGAAGCATGAAGCTCCTGAAAAATCCTCTCAGCATTTAACGTGAATTGATTAGATTCCATTTTACCACTCATAATTGTTTTTGAAGAATTAATTCGGAGAGACATTTCTCAATACTGCAGTATATCCTTTGGTGCTTTATCACCTCGATGAGTGCATTTGCAGCCATGATGGCTCAATTCTCAACCTCGGGACCGACCAAAGTTCCAGACCAGTTTTTTCTTCCGATTATCAGGAGGTATAAACCGCTGAAACTGCCCCAATTCTCCTGAAGTGTGAGTCTGACTTTAATTTAACCGGTAAAGGTTGAAAACCGGAAAAATTTGTACAACAGGCAAGCTTATCCAACCAGGAGCAGGCAGAGGAATCCAAAGTCTGCTCTTCTTTAACTGACCCTTCCCTGAAGGACAATATAAATAAAGAGAAAGTTTCAGAAAACTCTGGTACTGAAACTGCAGGTGGGCTCTCCTCTTTCTGTGCTCTCTTCCATCTCATTGGCTCATTTAGTCATTAAATCCCTCATCAGGTACCTTATCTCTGCTGCATCTTAACGTCTTGGCTTTGACTGAGCTTCTTCCTACGGTGTTCAAAGTCAGCTACAGGCTTGAATGCCAGCGATGATTCTTCAGCACTCACATTTACTAAGACACAGCATCTGATCTAATTATCCCTTATGGCAGCCAGGAGTGTGAAAGGGAACAGATTGTGATTTACAAGCTAGAGCAATTTGGAGACATGTCCAGTGTGTACATGTTTTACAATATTTTATCCAGGACTCTTCCAAAGCCCTAAACAGATGATCCTGAGGTTATATAGAGGGATTTGTTTTAACATCAACCATATTTGAACAATATAAACTTCTTCATGGCCATCAACATCTTCTTTCGTTGTCTTCTTTAACATCATCATCATCTTCTTCTTCTTCTTGTCCATTATCATCATCTTTATTACCTCTGCCAAGGAGGTAATGTGATCGGTTCGGTTTGTTTGTTTGTTTGTCTGTTTGTTAGCAGGTTTACTCAAAAACGTATGGATGGATTTGCTCAAAATTTTCACCAAAGATGGACCCTAGCATATCCTAGACGTGATTACATTTTGGTGATGACTCAGATGATTGCTATAGGCCTTGGCGGAGGTCCTGTTCTCATCTCATCTCATTGTTGATGAATGAGTGTGAGTTTAGGGAGCCAGTGCTTCAATGGGATTGGCCTTCAGCAAATATCAGTGCGTCACAAAACTCAGATAGATGCACAGCAGGCCTCACTTTTATTACTTAACTACTTGTCCCTGGACTGATGGGTATAAGCTTGGCTCCGTCAGCCACTGGTGCAGCCTTGACTTCATCACATGGCATTCATGGCTCCTCTTCTGCACACACATTTTCATAAATGACACTAAATAAGAAATATGAGTAGATGTTCTCCTCAGTTTCCTCTCACTTTTCTAATCTCCACTGTCAAAAAACTCTTGTGTCTCATGAATAATACATAAAAATGCACAACACACTCACAATAATTTGATTGTATGGAAATTGGCAGAATGAAAAAGCGTTTCTTCAGCACATGTCCAAGAATTACTGTTTTATTACAGAATATATGAGTCTAAAGTGGAAGACAAAAAAAATTAAAATAGTAAAAATTGTCTGATGAACCTTGAATATGCACATGAGCCATGAATATTGGCCTGTATCATCATTGATTATCACTGGGATGATCTAAAGGAAACAACAACCTGTCATCAACATAACCCGCTTCATTCTGTATAGTTCACATCTCTGAATCATTAACAATCCAGGTAAACATTTTTAAGATTGCCTGATGACAAACCAAAATGGAAATCAACCTGAAGCCCTAAAGAAGAAGACACAGGGAGTCTACAAGATGCAAGGTAATTATTATTATTTTTAACACAGCTGAAACATCCACGTCTTCCTTTGTGGGGTGAGAGAGCACAAAAAGAAAACACTCAACTAAACTCAAGCAAGTTAAACTTGTTTGAACACCAAGTATGATCTACTCAAGAGAGTAATACAAGATATTTATAATAATAATAATAGCTTTGTACAGCACAAAGTGCTTTGACAGACAAAGCAAAGGCAGAGCGAAACAATACAAAAGTGAAAGTATGTAAATCAATAGGGATTGGCTTTGAGAGAAGACAACAGTAAAAGGCAGAGCGATCTTAAGGGAATAATTAAAAGATGGAGGGACAGTGAAGGTCCTTGAGAGCAATAAAAAGACAATAAAAGGATGATAAAAAGGACAATAAAAAGGACAACATCACATATAAGCAAGTCTGTAAAAGTGAGCTTTTAGAAGTGATTTAAAAGAAGCTACTTAATCTGCAGACCTTATCTCCTCAGGCAGATCGTTCCAAAGCCGAGGGGCCCTAACGGCAAATTTGGGGCTGTTGTCCTTGTGTAGACAGCCGTGGGGAGTGAGTATGGAATATGAATGAATTGGCACACAATTAAAAGCACTTTTATTATCCTTCAATAATCACCAAGGGGCCACACATGCACACATTGGCAGGACAGTACTGCTGGAGCCTGGGTAGCTCTGCTCACTTACTCATAAATGAGACCACTGCTTCCACAGTGCTTTCAGTCAAGGCGCTCTTGACCAATCCTCAAAATGAAGCCGATGTCATGAAATTACTGTGCTCCACTCATGAAAAGTGAGTGAAACCCTTCATCCTCCCCTTGTAGAAAGGATTATAGAGACCAGCACTATAGTTTCAGATTAGACAAAGGCAGATTGTCTTCAGCCCCTGCAATCAGTGCTCATCATATGCAAAGAAGCACACAAAGAGTTATTTAGAGTGTGCATGATACCATTATTTTAACATGGCAGCACTGAAAAAATTACAGCAACTTGCTTCCAACCCTTCTAAGTAACATTTCCATAAATTACAGATGCGTCCATGTTCATATGGGGCTCATACAGTCATTAATCCATTAATACACATTATCTGTACGTGGTGCAGTGCTGCACAGCTCACCTCGTGCACATCTCTCGTGATCTGGAGAGGTTTCACAACAGCCTGTTGTATTTATACTGCGACTAACAGACGAGCCAACTATCTACACAGACACATTGATGTCAAGTGTTTACGGCAAGTTGACTGACATTACTGCGTCCCTCTAAGTGGTTGCTGAGAAGATGAATATTATGCTATTTAGGAATAAAGTAAAAGAAAAAACTTCTATATATCATTTAGTATCTTGCTGAATAACTAAACACACCAGAATGTATGGCAACAGCCAATAATGTCCATCTTTAGACAGCTGTAGAATAAAAAGCAGCTGACTGAAAGAAAACTGTATTTCCTGCCTCATGTCTGGATGCAGCACCTACTGACACATTAGATTAGACCTCCTTGGAGACTGGTGAGTGTGAGTTGTAAGTCATCTGTTGTGTGCACACATTTGTACACGCAAACCATATTTGCAGACAGCACATGCACACACACTTACACACGCTAATGTGGTGCTTCTTAGCATCCATTTTTCACCTCACACGACGTTCACATGTGGCTATTCATACTTCAGGAAGCACAAACATGCAGACGGATACCAACATAGGCACAGACACACAGGTTCAAAGAACAGCAGGGTTGTCTGTCATTATAGGCTGTTATTAAAGCAAACAATTAACTGACTCCAAATCAGCTGAATGAAGAGATCAAATCCTATGGAGGCCTTATGGTACACAATCAAATCTCTTGCATCTCTTTAGTCACGTGCAAGGTTTCTCTGACAGATGCAGTCTCTACATGTCAGCATTGAGGAGCATTTCTCCTTTTTGTTTATGCATTTAGGGGAGCACTGTGCAGAAGGGGGAGTAGATAATTGGCTATGCACAGCTTGACCTTCTATTTTCACACAATTTCCTAACACCATGTATACATGGAAAATTGTACGTAACTGATGAGCAAACAGCGGGTGTGTGTTAATAAGGAAGGCTGCGTTTCTAAAAAAAAGGACTAAGCGTCTAATTTTAAAGACTACAGAAGAAGAGGATGTCCAAAAGAAAAATGTCAATCTACAGTCTATCAATCTACAGTTTAAACATCTGACTCAAAAAAAGTTCACCTCATCAGGGCTGTGTGCAAGTGTGTGTGTTATTGCCTGACTAAAAATCCATCCCTGTGTCTTTGGAATCTGTTTGGCTTTAGAGGCTTAGTGATGCTACTACTGACTACTACTACTACTTAACTGAATAAGCTGGTGGGGAAGGTCAGCTCTGTTGTGGGGATGAAACTGGATAGTCTGGAGGCAGTGA
Organism: Chaunax sp. Z400; assembly: GCA_037577475.1. NCBI lineage: Eukaryota > Metazoa > Chordata > Actinopteri > Lophiiformes > Chaunacidae > Chaunax > Chaunax sp. Z400. The sequence goes on from CM075193.1 coordinate 21,033,600, forward strand.
CAGAGACGGGGATGAGAGGGAAGCTGAGAGCCATCATGGACAATCCCTCCCATCCTCTCTATGTGGAGCTGAGGCGGCTCAGGATCGTGTTCAGCCACAGACTCATCCAGCCACAGGGCCTCAAAGCGATTGGGGGGGCTCGTTCATATACCGTCAGCCATCAGATTGCACAACACCACAGCACCCAGTACCTCCCACTCCACCTGATTAAGACTCAGCCATATAAAGGCAAATGTTAGAAAAAGAGCACATTGCACAGGTAGCAATACATGCAGCTGCAGTAATAATTAGCTATTATGAATGGTAAAAATCCATGTATCAACGTTCACCAAGATGAACTCAACTGAATATGAATATCCTGTTTCCCAATTAAACTTGACACATAATGCCAAATCACTGGAGGCTGGAACCTGCACTCTTTTGATAAGACGTCTGCAATTTGATTTTGACTGCATTCACCTCAGTGTTCTAATGAGACGTTGTCTATATCGACTCCATCTCCTCCCCTCAGCTGCTCCGCTCGGAGCCTCTGCCAGCTTTCTTAGTCCTACTCTGCTCTCCCTGCTGCTGCTATTTCAATACTGTAACATCATTAAAATGCATTTTTTTATGCAGCATGTCTTTTTTTCTTTTTTGGCTTAGTGATCTCCTAAACTACAGCTGAGCTCTCCTACACTTGCAGAATGCACCCGAAGACAGTCACAGGTGTTTATTGAGCTGTTACTTTGGTCTAATTACAGAACATATATTCAATGCACAAATTACAAACTTGCTTCGTGTTGTCATATTGGTAACCTGGGTCCAGAGGAAAAAAAAAACCTTCTATATTTATTGTTAGTTTTTAACTGAGAGACCTGGCAAGAGTAACTTTGGCTAAACTAGTATTAGTTTTTTTAAATTGATGAAGGAATGGGGAATCTCACAAATTCAACATAGCTCTGGTGTTGCTAATAAATAAAAAAGGAGTATTTATTCTAGGCAGCATATACCTGTGGGAAAAGGTTGTAAGGTTGCAATAACTTTCTATCCTACTTCACACCAGCAGTGAAAGGTTACAGATATTCGTATCCACATCCAATTAGCCTCATAGCTTTCTGATTCTACTGCTCTCTCTCTCTGCTCTCACATCAGGCGTCCGCGATTGCTTTGCCAAGTGCTGTTCTGGCAGGACACACAAATCCTCTGACTCTTTTTTTACTCTTTTTATACTGTACATATAAAGTTTGTTGAGCTGGGCACATTTGGGGTTTCAGGCCCCATCTAATCAAACTCAAGTGCTCCTGAGCTGCACTGCTCCAGCTTATCGACCAAATATGGTATTATCCTTGTCCCTAATTGGACACGCCCCTGGCCTCTTTACTAGCCTGAGACAATGATTGGCCTGACACCATATGACCATCTTCCCAGCCTATCCTTGTAGATGCTTCATGGACTGATATGTGTGCAAATGTACCTGATTGGTTGTCTTGACTGTTTCAAAAAAATTGTCTGACTCTTTGAAATTTTTTTTCTGCTTCATACATACCCTTTTTAAATGCTGTTTGCAATGTGTTTTATGATGACCCCGATGAAGGCCACAAGCCGAAACGCGTTGGTCAAGCAATTAAGTTGTTCCTAGTACTACAAGTGTTGCTGGAGTTTTTGCCTTGTATGACACACAAATCCCCCACCTTTAGAAATTTCAGAATGCTGCCAATCCCCAGCCCCCCACCCCCACCCCCCAACTTCTACATCATTGATAGTACATGATACTGCACATACTTATGGAGATCTAAAAAGGTTGCTACAGTACATTTTCTACATCATCCTGCAAAATGCTATGGCATACCATCTATAGGTGGCACGACATCAACATGATGAATTGTAATGGTGCCATGATTGTGAGTCACTTTGAAGTTTGAGCAGTACATCCTTGTACAAGCTCTGATATGTCCTCACTCTATCAGTCAACAAGAAAATCAATATTTGATGATCCTGCAGAGCACATGAGTTGGTGTTGGACCGTTTCTTTCGCTTTCTATCTTAGGGATTCTGCTCATGACAGACCTGTCAGCTGTCAGACAGCTCAGACATCATGCCACAGAATGGTTCCTCCAGCCACTTCACTCACTACTATCAAATAAGTGAAATGCTGCTGCAGTGCTAAGCAGGGTAACTGCGGCCAGCTGCAGAAACAGAAACATCTGCCCACTTATGATAGCTTTACCTCTTTTATTCACTCTGATAAATGGCTTGAGTCAAGCCTTGCCTGTGGCACTGGCTCAGCATTAAACCAAAGTCAAATAAAATGTGGAGAGTCCAGGCATTGGAGATTATTAAGAGCACGATGTGCTGCATCTTTGCCCTCTAAGAGGGCAAAAAAGGGGTTTCAAGTCCTTCCTATGATTTGACAGATGCAGTTTTTCTTTGGCTTATGGTTTCTGATTGCTCCAACCTGCTTCCTTCAGGGCAAAGAAAACTCTTTATCTCCTTCACTCTTTGAAGCCCCATGATATCATTGTTTCTCTCTCAAGGATTTTTTTTCTGTCAAGAGGAATAAAAACCTGATACTGTGATATCTACCATTTATCTGTCTGTCCCCCTCCAAAGTGAATCCCTCAAAGGCAGTTGATTACCTTAGATATTTAATAAATCGTTTTTACCCAGATTCAGAATACATTTTTACACAGTATCAGCCAGATAGACAAAGAAAATTACACCCTGCAGCTACTTTGTCGTTGTTGTTGAACAAGGCACAGGTTCCATGTGAAATTATCCTTCTGATGACATTTCCTTCAAAACAGTGCATGATCAGGTTCCTAAATGGATCATAATTTATGTTACGTTGTCACTCAGACTTTTCTGGATAATTGTTCTTTCTTTTCAAATACCACAATCACCAACAATTCCCCCAAAAAAGTTTGATTACAGAAACTGGACACAAATGTGGAATGATTCAAATCAGGCGAAAAGAGATAAATTTGAAAAGAATAACAAGTCTTTGTTGGATTATGGGACAACACACAAAATAGAAGTAGTAGTAAAATCTAATTGACAGAGGTGAATTCTGTAACCTGTGCAGCTCTACTGGAACGAGTGAAGCTTGATGCCTTGCTCAAGGGCAGTTGTTAGGTGAGAGGAAAGTTTCTCGACCCACATGCTTACAATGACTCTTGCTCCCCAATTTAATAATTATGAATGATGCACAGAAATCCTTGTATGAAATATGTGAAAGAAATGAAAATACTTTGCTGTGCTTGTTAAAAAAATACAGAAATCTTGCATATCATGCATAGTTATTTACAATAATTTACTACACAACATGGACAAATTAAAACTTTGAGTTTTTATGTGAAGTAAGAAAATACCTGATCAGTAACACTTAACCTGAGAGATAAAAGAGCAACACTTTTTTTTTTTTTACACATTTGGGATGTAAACTGATCAGCATCAGAACAACAACCTCTCTTTTGTCACCCATAAAATATTTCCTTGCACTCACCTCCTCTTGTTGCCCAGTGTGAGATGAAAAGTACCAGGACAACCTGTGTAGTAATTCCCTGGATTTTCTTACTCCAGATATCCATGATTAGGTGGAAGGATGCTGTAGAAAAGCCCGCCGGGTGAAGAAGGAGAGTCTGCCTTTTTACTCCACTCCTCCTCCTCCGTCACACTCACACTTTCCAGATCCCTGATGAAGCCTGTACTTCTGCGTCCGCAGCGCCCACCAGCATCCACCTGCCTCCACAGCGATGATGACAGAGGCAGGTTCGGCTGCACTCTGCTGAGTGAGGGGAGGGAGAGAGAGAGAAAGAGAGAGAGAGACAGAGAGAGTGCTTACACTACTGTCACAGCTCCAGTAAAAGGTATATTAGTCAGTAAAAGAAAACCTGAAGCCCCTCTCCTCTGCCAAAATCCTTCAGCAGAAATCACACCGCAGCTTACAGTACATTAATCTGCTCTGACAATGTTTGAGAAAGAGCCGTCTCAGGTCCCATCAGGCTCCAGGCTGCTTCTCACAGTCAGTTTGTCATCATGTAATGGAGCTCAAGGCCAGTGGTCATGGAAAGGATCCCCACCACAGTGTGTCACTGCAAATCAATAGAAAACATCCCTCTGAGAGAGGATGTAATAATTCACAGTGTTGCAGGAGTAAAGGGGATAGCATGACAGTAAAATATTAAACATCTGTAATAAAAAAGCATCATGAATAAACAATAAACAGAGAGCCAGCTGGACAGGAAATAGAAATTTGAGTCAATATTATTGCACATTGTTATTCCAGTATGGTGTACTTTAATATTGCATAAATGAATTAATTCAGTTTATTTAGGGTATATGTGGTCTAGTGAGCACATAGGGTTTATTCTCTCTATCTCTTACTGTATATAAATTTGCAGATTCAGAATAGTGTTAATCATTTTTCACTATCTTATAAATATATATTATATGTTAACTTGTATCATGAAATTTTCTGTTTGTTCATTTTCTTTCCCTTTATTTAACCAAGTGCAGAAAACAGATAAGGCTTTTTATGACAACAAATACAATACAGAATGCATAAACAGAAACAAGAAACGGTGAAATTCATGATGTTGCTGACATCGAATAATTTAACTTCTTGCCATGCTGCTGTGGTGTGGAGATGTTCGCCGGGACCCTGTGATGACATCGTAGGATGTGGTTCAAACACACACAAAACTTTCAAAGACTGTCCTCCCACAAGGAATAACAGCATCATTTATTTTAACCAGTGTCCTGAAAAACATACATTTGGAATTTAGGTGGATGGATGGGTTAATTAAGTCACCCACAATCAATAAAGATTTTAGTAAATTGCAAAGATTTTGTTTGAACGTTTCCTGTCAAACTTTCTAATGACTTAATTCAGAGGGTTACATCATGGGACTTTTGCTTGGAGTGACATTTCAACATGGGGAAACTGAGCAGCCTTGGCGGAGGTCTGCGCTCTCCGAGCGCTTTCTAGTAAGGCATATTTTGCAAATTGTGCCTTGTTAATTTTGTGTTTATTATTGGTGCTGTAGGCCCACTAACCTTAATGAAACCCAAGCCATGATGATTCCTCATTCTTTTTCTTTTTCCTCATGCATTCGCCAGAGGAAATTAATATTTAACTGCCTTTATATGTAAGAAAGTAAAATTGGAGTCCTGACTACAATAACAAACTTTCATCAGCCACATGTTTTGAATAAAAGTCAAAAGCTTATAGTATATTTTCCAGGAGTTATCACTATGTAGTCTCCTATACATATTCCATTGTGAGGACTTATATCTGTAGTGGATCGTGGTATTGGTTTTCAGAATGCCTCTTCATTGATCTCATGTGTGATTACTGTCATTCTGCCCTCCTTTAAGTCCATCTACACACCTTTAAGGTCATCTGTAATGTCCTTTGGCATTTAATTGTCTGTGTTTGTACTTGAACATCCTAATAAAGGCTTTCAGCTGAAACAAGTTGGTGAAAACCCTGGTATATGAAAGATGTTTCTATACACGCTACGAGTGCTTTGGGGATTTCTTTCTTTGCAATTTGGCCTTCGAGCATCTGTGCTTTCTGGGTCTGACTTTTTCTTGTCATACTATGTGACTATTGAGATAAACTTACCTGACTTCATTGTCTTGATATTGCCTGTTCAGACAAGCTCATGAATTGACAACACTGTGCCCCACTCTCTTGTTAAAAGCCAAACAAGATAGTATTTCCTTAAATAGAATTGCAATGTAAGTGTTCTGCAGGCACACTTGTCACCTTCCACAGTATGATATCAATTATGTCTGTTACAGAGGGACTACCAGTTGGAATAGTAAAAGGAATATAAACAGTATGACTTCTGTAAATAAAAGACCTTGCTAAAATGACTTTGGTCCATCCTGTAGAAACTTGATACAATATTAAGCAGTTTTAATCAATTTCTTTTCATATTTTGGGTCAATTTTGGAAGAATTAATCAACTATGACACATTTTCTGCTCCAAAATTGTTAGGGCTGAAGGCTCGTGAACCCATGTGTAGACATAGACAGAGGCAGTGACCAGTTTTAAGGTGGTTTATTGTGAACAAGCTAAGGGAGGGGTAACTGAGCCAGTGGAGCCAGAGGGGGCCAGGGAGATCCAGGGAGATCCAGAGGGGACAAGTCCCGAGTGTTTCCAGCAGGATCCAAAGCCAGGGAGGGGCAGGTCTGCAACGGAGAGAGAACAGGCAACAACACTTGACAATCTTCAATGTAAAGTCTGCAGGCTGGAGCTTATAGGTTTCACTAACTGCCTGGTCTGGTGAAGAGGTCTGATTGTGATGAGAAGCAGCTGGGAGGCTCCACCCTGGCTCTGGCACGCCTGCTGGCAAACCTCTGCCATGGAGATGAGAAGGAGAGAGTTAATGAAAACATCAGAACATGTTTGAGAATAGGATCTCCAGAGGCAGATGTAACAGAAATGCAATAGCAAAGGTTGGATTTGCTTCTCCTCCTCAGCCACTGTAGCAGAAGCTTGCGTACATTGTGAAAACTGATGACCATAACATAATCCCATAATATTATCACATTATTGGGCCAAGTCTTTTTTAGTTGAGTGATGACTTTGATGATATCATCAACATTTCTCTGTAGAAAGAAGAGAAACAGAAGAGGGACACCAGCCTTTGTGAAAAACTACCCTTGAATTTGTGCAGCTGCTTTTAATGATGATCCAGTCTTTTCAACATATCTTTGTCACGCTGTTACAATAGCCAGATGCTAATGCTCAGTCCATAGTCACCTTGAATGTGAATGAAAGCGACTTGTTTATTGGGCCGCCTGAAGCTTTTTCCTCCTAGAAATCTGCATCATCTTCCAGTGTGAAAGCTGGACTGTCTTTTTCAATTATTGCAAAATCCTAACCAAAGACAGGCATATAGAAACAGAGCTCCTCCACAGAGAGACAGGTCTGTGTCCTGCTCTGCTTGTCACTGCTCATTTCACAAAAAAATGTCTTAGTTCCCATGATCCACTCCAGTTTGATTTCCATCACTGACTACAACAAATGTTTGTTTTTTCTCTTTGTGCTACAACTGACCTCCAAACAGCAACCTTGGATAATATCTCCTCATGCACAATGTTAAGAAGCATCAATGAAAGGCAGTGATTCAATCTGCCGCTCTTTACCTTTGGAAAATCCATGCCTGAATCTCTTTACATCGTTACTGTAAGAATACTGTATTATGTGTATCGATGTGTTGTATAGTTTCCCTTCAACCTGTCTTGAATGAGACCACCAGATATAGCATGTAAGCAATTCAGGCTATTAGAACACACAACAGCAGTGTTGCAAGTTCTGCAGAGGATGGATATCATGCCAACAAGATGCAAGCTATGGCTGCATTGCATTTTGGTCTGCTGCCAGTTGAGAAGCTGCTATTTCCCTACAGATTTCAAGCTCTGCTCAATAAATATCTGATTTACTGACTCCCAGTTTGCTTCTCCTTTGATCAGTGCATGATGCTGGGAGTTTTCTGAGTTTTAGCTGCTCCCTGAAGGTGAGCACACTTTTGAAGTTCCCAGACCTTCAGACAAGCAACTTCTTTAATTTATTTGATATATCGTGAAACATTCATTGTCAGCAAGACTGTTGTAAATACTTAATGTTTCTTGAGGTGTTTGTGTTTTACATATTTATCTGAACATGAATGTGTTTTGTCTTGTGTTCTTGTGTATTTTCTGGTTTGTGTGTTCTTTTTTTGTTTTCAAAGAAAAAAACTGAATAAAGATAGTTGTATTATTATATTCAAAATTCAACATTCACCAGGGAAACGCATGAATGGTGTCTGAGTGGGCTGCACAATTTTTCATGTTGTTTCATGTTGTTTTTTGACTTTTTTTCTTTCTGTTTTTATATTTTTTCAAATATGTTTTTTGTATTTATTTATTTTGAGGAACAGACACCGAAATATTTTCAGCCACTCTTGCACAAAGTGTTCTTTGTCCTTTATTGTAAACTGAGTGTTGTGTGCAGTATACTGTAGTTATGTTATGTTTGAACAAAGGTTTTTGCAACTAAATTCATGCAGTGACCTGTCAAATTGTAGATAAATGACTTTCACTTTAGTAAAACCAGAAGAAGAACTTGTTTATCAGTTTTATCAACTCAGCTTGATTTTGTTTTCTATAACCTCTGAGTCTTTGACCAACAGACTGCATGAGTTAAGAGACTGACAGCTCTTACCTTCTCCTCCAGACAAACGACAGCTGACTTTTTCTTGGTGGCTTTGACCTTGGTGAGCAGCGAGGGAATGAATTTGTGTTCTTTGGTGTTTTGGAAGCATTTAACCTGAGCTGGGCTTTTTTCTGGCGTTCCAGGGGTGTAGACGGGGTTGTGAAGTGTGATATTGCGTGCAGGTCTTTGTGCCGAGACGCCTCAGAGCCTTAACGATCTTGAAGCAAGGCTGGCTTGTTGGCTGTAACTGACAGGAGCTGCTCAGCTGGAAGAGAACACTAATTTGGTTCGCAATTTTCTTTGAAACAACAAGACTTGCTGCTTTTTTGACAGATTATTTTTATTGTGAATCATTTCATGACTTGATTTTTATTTTTTTTATTTTTTTTGGAAAAGTATGATTGAATTTGATGCAGCTGGATTGATCTCTAATTTGTCAATTGGCAGACAGATGAGGGTCTTCCATCCTCTGTGGCTGTCAATAAGGAGTCAGTTCTGAAGATTTTGGTGTTAAACACTTGGCCCAAACCTCGTGGAAAGGAAATAAAGGCAACTTTCATAGTATATAATTTGTACTAACTTCAACTCATCCATACCTACTGGACATGGCCATACGCAGGATTTTAGAAATACTGAGGTCCAAAAACTGAACTTGCAAGGGGGGTTCGGGGACAAGCCCCCCCAAAAACATTTTGAATTCCCAGACTGCATTTTAAGACATTTGGAGGGCAAACATCTGCAAGGAAAGAGTCCTACTATGTGGACCTGTGATGGACAGAGTTATGGGTATCTCTGACCCAGCCTGTTGGCCTCTTCTTTTCTTTGTGTATCTTATTTATCTTGTATTGGTCTTATGATGTTAAATTGCCTGTTTTTTTATTCTTTGAAACTATCAATGCTACCATGTAGACCAGGACCCCGTGGAAGAAGAGATCTCAATGGGACCTTCCTGGCTTAATAAATGATAGATAAATTAACAAATGTTTAATTTAGTTTGAGATCCAGGCAGAAGGTCTTAGATCCAGGCAGATAATGATGAGTAAGGATAGGTCCAGAGACTACAGGGAGAGGTTGAATGCTGATTCTTTGAGGAGACAGGACATCTTAAGAGATGCTTAAAGTAAATTTAACATGCAACCAAGAATGGTGGTCAGTGTCATCTCCAATCCAGAGCCCCACCAGTGTGCTGCACAGCTCATTAAATTTGACTTGCTACTATTCAATGAGGTCTGAAAGGATGGAGAAACATGATCCGAGTCCCAAACACCCCACTGGATGTGAATGTTGTACTGCTTGAGTTGTATAGGCCTGAAATTGACTGAATTTTAATGAATTTGACCAAAAAAGTAATTTTTTCAGCTTTCAATTAATCCACTGTGCTTTAGAATACAATTACAAATATGTCTTTGTTATTAAATATTATGATATTAATGTTCTGATGTTAAGAATCTGTTAACTGTGATCTCAGAGACTATAGAGTAAAGAAAAGAGATTTTGTACTAAACTTGGTGTTTTGTCCATCGGTGTGACAAACAGAAAAGTAAGGGGAAAAAAAGGCATTTTGATGCACAAGTACCCGAGAAAAGTGTTGAATAGCAGAAGAGTAATAACAACATAACATCACTGCACACAGATAATTTAGTTCCATCAGGTTTGATATTAATTATAATGAATATAACCCAAATGTATATGAAAAGTACCGATGCGTCCATCATTTAGTGGGAGAATGACATGATTGTGTATCTAATTTGGTCACTATTGTCATAAAAATATAATCAGTACAACTTGATACTGGTTAAGTGTAGTCATCTTCTTTGTCTGACAATCCTTGAATTAAATATTATTATTACAAATGATGTCACACCAGAGGACAATTATGAGGACTACCACATGAAAAAGTGTATATTATGTTAAACACATAAGGAAATGGATGTGGTCTCAATCAGTTTTGACTTAGTTACATATTAAGTAATACAACTTTATGTAATTTGAAATGGATCACGTCAACCACCCAAATACAACATTTTGGTTTACTAAACTGGTTGAACAGAAACAGAAATGTAGATGTTTTGGACAGAAAATCTGAGAACATTAAAGCCACAGAAGTAAATATCATTAATTGATGCTTAGCTGCACTCATTAAATGAAGCACCAAAGTGGATTAAACACCTCTGATTGCTTCATTTCATTCCACATGTTTAAAGCTCAGCGGTTAATTCATCGTTGTGATGGTCTAATAGCCGCAGAGCTCCGAGTCTGACGATGTGGAGCTTCAGAGTCCGTCCGCTGATACGAGATCCATCTCAATTACTTAAGATGTGCACATTTAATCACTGGATGGTTTGAAAAGCCTACTGTTGGCAGCTTATTGTGGTAAATGACTGTACAGGAAGGTTAATGCAGCTCTTTGTGCATCAGTGCCGTCAGGTTCACAGGGTTAATGGGGTACTCCTTTAAAACATTAATATACTCTGCTTTAGAAAGCTGAGAGAGCGAGTAGAGCATGGAGGATGGCATGAATATTATTTTCAACAATAATATGAATGCAACATTTTCGAGTGGCCTCTTACTGAGACCATCCCAACGTACACATGTGCAATAATCATGCTGTTTGATCAGCATCTTGATACGCTACACCTGTCAGGTGGATGGATTATCTTGTTCAGAGGCCAAATGCTCACTAACACAGATTTAAACAAATCTGTGAACAATATTTGAGGGGATAAGCCTTTTGTATCCATGGACAAAGTCTGGGGTCTTTTCAACTCATCAGCGTTGCATTTGTATTTTAGCTGAGTGTATTATTCCAAAGAGTTATGACAAACAGCTTCAGAGTTCATCATACTGTCACTATCGCATGGAGGAACACGTTACAGTTTGTGTAGATTCAGAATCACCTTTGACTGTATCGGCAGAGCTGTTAGCAGCATTGATGTTTGGGTTTAAGTGCCATTGGCTGCTCATTGTTAATGCTGCTGGTCCTCTGTTGGTGTACCTGGAGGTGGAGAGATGAGGATGATAGGTTTAGGTTGGATGGATGTCTCCTGATCTTTTCTTCAGTGTCTCTGTCAGCTTTCTGTGACTCCATGCTGCCTTCATTGGAACGAGAGTGTCAACTAGGCCTACACATTTTCACCAGCATACAGTAGACTTTACTGTAACAACTCATAAAATGAGAAGGTATTCCCCATGGAGAAGGAAGCATTCATTCCTCCTGGGGGTGCACTGTGAAAACCATGGTATCGTCTAGAACTTCACAAGAGGGACATTGGTACTGTATGTTAAAGGCAGGTGGGATGGGACCTAAATGCAGACTTTAAAAGATAGACAGGATGCAGTTCAGTGATTTAATCCATAAATCATCCATGGCAAACAAGATCCACTGGGGATGACTGAGAGAGAGAGAGAGAGTACAGGTGACCTAGATCCAAATAAGTCCAAAACACTAAAAAAGGCAAGGTCTGAGAAATAAATGATGTAGATACTCTTGTAAACTGAGAATCTAAGGAGACACGGAACACAAGGAATAAATGTTTGAAGAGGAGACATCTCACCTCACATATCCAAGACCAACTCACAACAGAGGACAGAAACACAGACTTAAATACACACACAGGGGTAAGAAGAAGCAGGTTCAGAGAATCAGACAATCAGACAATCAGACGCAGGTGGGAACAATCAGACAGTCACAGAGGAGGCGGGTCAGAACCCAGGAGAGAAGGTACATGAAGTGTAAACACAGAACACAACAGGGACGGAGGGAATTAAAGGGCACAATAGGTAATAAGGACAACAATGTCCGGGAGTGTGGCGCAAGACACGACAAGGAGAATCAGATCAGGGATGTGGTTGTGTTGTACTTCTCAACATCTCTGTTGTGTTGCTGCAGCACTGAAGGTCATTGTGTGGGGAATTTTTCATCCGTGCTGAAATTAATTTTGGCTGCCAGCAGCTCTCTCTGTCTGTTTTGAATAAGAGGACAACACATCAGACTCCTAAACCTTTCCTCTAGTCTGTGGGGGTAAAGTGGTCTACAGAAAATTAAAAACTATAAAACTTTTGCTTTTACTTTTTGGACCTCTAACCGGAAGTTTGAGTGGTTGGCTTATTTAGTTAATAGGGTGTTCATATTTCTGTTTTTTGTTTCAAAACTTCTAAAGTCTTTGTAGAGGACTGGTCAGTTAAAAAAAAAACTTCCAGGGAAGCTCTGGATCCTATGTGTGGGACGTATTAAAGATTAATCATGCAATCTGTTGTCTGTGTTTATTTTTGATTCATATGATTCTTGGTGTCTGTGTGTGAGTGCGTGTTGGAATGGGAAAGGGATTGTGTGTGTTTGAATTTGTAAGTGCCAGAGGGAATTGTAAATTTGAGCTTGTATGCATGAGTCTGTGTGTGTGTGTGTTATGTCCTTCAGTGACTTTTACACTAATTCCATCGCAACGATTCTCCAAAAAACCAATATGTACTTGAAAGACATGTGAAGAGGCAAATATAAACGGGACTAAACAGCAATAATTTGGTCCTTTATGTCTATTTATTTATAATGAAGTGGAGACAAAGCTCAGGCAGATGAAAGGACTGCATTTTGGCAGCAAGCACCCTGACTGATGTTTTCCTCTACCTTTTTTAATTTGTCGTTTTTGCATTTCAGTGTGTTGCTTGCAAGCACTGATAAGGGAAACGAAGAAGCGAGGCCCGGATCTCCTCACAGTTATAAAAAAAACATTTGTCCCTCTTGTCCTTTAGGGATCAAACCGATTATTTGTACGTTTAAGCCCATTAAGTACAAATCATGTATGTACGATTACTGCAGAGCCTTTTCTAAAGTAAACAAAGACAGATTGTGTTTTTATTTTAGTTTTGTTTGTTTGTTTGTTTACAGAAAGTTGACATTTATTTTGTATGTTCAATTTTTAGAGACAATTTAGTCACCTGATTTCCTCGACAAAGTCGGTCTTTGCTGCATTTTGAAGCTCTGACTGACTGGCTTTGAAATCAAAGAGGCATACGAAACTGAAACATCACTCAGAAGATCAAAAACATCAATAAGTGAAAGTCATGAGAGGAATTATTTGGATCCGACAGTATGGTTGTTTGGCAGCTGACAATTTCTCATGTCAGACTGTCCTTGAACACACCGCACAAAGAAAGATTTTACTAAAAGATCCTCTCTGGTAAATGTGATAAGAAAACACTGTCCAAAATTCAAAGTAATTTGAAAGCAGTATTTACTGTTTGATTGCATGACAGCCCTTCATGTGCAGATTTATTAAGAAAATGATGGTGATGAAATACTGCATAGAGCTGATCCTGAAATAAGACATTCAAACAAATCAACCATGAAAACAAAAGATTAAAAAGCATGTCTTAAGTATATATAAGTATAGTATAAAACCATCATCATCAATCATGAAAATCAGTAGCCCTTATGAGGAGCATATTGGTAGCAGCTGGCTCTCTGCCTGACCCCAGGACATTTGATGCAGTTTAATTAATGATTTGGTAACTGCTGAGGTGTTAAGAGGAGCGCAGGCATAAAATACAGCTGAGGAGTAAAAGCACAGCTAGGAAAACTTCTCTCCATCTGGGTCCCCATATGCCCTGTGTCCGCTTGTGTTTCCTGTCTCACTTTCTGTGCTTTCCATCTGCTACTCAAAGTACCGCATGCTCCCTCGCATCGCTTCACACACACACACACACACACACAAACACACACACCCTTCTCAAGCAGCAGGAGGCAGGAAAATGCTAAGTTGAAGTGTTAAGAGCTTTGCAAACACTTGAGGAGCTGAGAGGATGCAGAGAGAAGAGAGAAGAGGGTGTTAATGTGTTTCAATCGCAGCAATGGTTCCACTTGTATGGAACAGTGTCTGTGAGGCGACTTGGATAAATAAATGTTACTGCACAGTCTCAGTCACAGGTGATTGACAGAGCAGCTGTAGGGCTGAATCTGAGATCTTAGTAGTGTGCAGCTGTGGAGTGTTTAAGAGGAGGAATAGGCAGCTTTCTGTCATGCATCTGATCCAAGTTTTTTGGTTCCTTTTAGTTTGAAAGGTTTTTGTCATTACATTTAGCCTCTATTTCCTGTTTTATCATGAGATGTCTATTTCCATGCCATGTGATTTTGCTTTGCATCTCCTGTGTTTTTCCTGTGATCTGCTTTATTTTCATGGTTTCTCTGTCTGGGTTTAGTCTTCTATGTTTTTAGTTCCAGTTTGCTCTCTTTCCCTCTGTTTGTTTGCTCTGTCTTGTTAGTTTTCTTTCTTCCCCTTTAATATATTTTCCCTCCAGTGTGTGATTGTCTGATTGTCTCCAACTGTTGCAGATTGTCTCCTCCTCCCTGTGCCACCTGTTTGTCATTCCCTTGTTATCCCAGTGTATTTAGTCTGTGTGATTCACTCTGTTGGTTGCCAGTTCGTTGTCGTTTTATCATATCTTGTCTCAAGTACCAGTGTTTCCAGTTTTGTTGTCATGGATTTTTTTTTTCTGTGCTTCCAGCTGTGACCTGAATGCTTTTAGTTTCACTCTATTTTAATCTTTCTTTTGTGTCTTTCTGATCGTAAGAGATGTGTTTAACCCTCTGAACTTCATTTCCTGGCAGTGATGAACCATAATTCACAGTTTTTAACTTTCCAGCTGCTGTTTATTGGCCTGTGATGTTGGGAGTGGAACGTTGGAATATGACTAGCTGAGGTTAGCATGTCGGCTAATGTTAAATTAAACAGAATCACGCTTGAGGTAACATGACATTGGGAAGTGACAAGTGCATCTCCCTCTCCCAATCAAGGACTGTTTTCTTTTCTGGTGTCAGACAAAAATACAGAGATTTCAAAGAGGATCCAGAAAATCTTGGGGTGCAGGTCGTGCAGTGGGAAAATTCTAGTAATTTCAGCACTGCCTGAGGTAAGATGTAACAACCAGAGAAAAAGAAAACAACACAGAATTATTACTTATTAAAATTTGCATCATGTAAATTTTTATCCTTCATCTTTAAACTAACTTGACTGTCTGCAGAGAGCCTCTATTTTCACTGCTGGCTTGGTTTCCTCATTGAATTAAATATTTCATATTCTATTCAATTATACATACATGCACTGTTCCCTGTCAGATGTTACAAGCTTGGTATTTTTAGTGGCTTTGAGCCAGATGCTGAGTTTATATTGCAGATAGCCTGGATTGAGAGGACAACACCTTTTAGGCCTGCACACTCTTCCACACATAGAACTTTAAACTTCCTAATCCCACTAGAGTTTGCCTGGTTGCTGGACACTTTGGCTCGGATCTCTCTTCCCTTTGCCCTTGTCTACCTCTGTGTGTTTGGCTGGCAGTGTGTGAAGAGCAGCCATCTGTTTGGGAGGAGAGCTCATCTTTTGGCTGGGTTTCTGTAGTTAGCATTCCCAGCTTTTTCTTTTCATTTGTTTCA
Source organism: Chaunax sp. Z400 (assembly GCA_037577475.1). Lineage (NCBI taxonomy): Eukaryota > Metazoa > Chordata > Actinopteri > Lophiiformes > Chaunacidae > Chaunax > Chaunax sp. Z400. Next base: position 21,049,212 of record CM075193.1, read on the forward strand.
GAAGCCCAGTATTGAAATGTTATCAATACAGCCAAAATGTCCACATTGCTCATTGATTGCTCCTCTTTGGATTTCAGACTACATAATGCTGACATTGAGATTTTATTTGAACATGTGACAAACTGGTTTGGTTTAGAAACAGAATAATTTTAGCACCAGATAACCAAAAATGTTTAAACATGTTATTCTTTTAAAATCAAATTCTAATGAAGGTTAAACATTGATATTGCATGTAAATAATGAATGAAATCTTCTAAATCTACCATACTTACAGTATATTAACAGACACATCAGGCCAGCACACTTCTATAGCTATAGATATTTTCATACTTATAAAATTAATTTTATCCATTTGTATCACTGCCATTTTCAGGTTTTCACATATTTCTCTTCTGCTAGTCTCACAATTCAAAATACAGATCATTTAACTAAGTAGAGGAGCATTAGTTTTACTTTAAATGGTAATAATGTAACACCAAGATGAAGAGCAGAGTTTAAGTATGTTTCACCTTATTAAAGCTATATATCCTGTGTCTTGTTGTCTTGTTTGGAAACTTTTGGATCACCACTAGAATTTTAAACAAATGTGTCCAGGATTGAACACTGCTGGCAGCACAGCATGAGTCTATATAATCAACCAGTACGTTATGTGGCGTTAAACAGGTTTATAGTGGTCCTACGAACAACCAGTGCTTGTGTTGACTGGCTTTAAAAGGCTAATGACAAATCTGTTTTTATCAAATTATTTAGTGCAGTGATGCATTAGTTCCTTAACTCTCATTAAAAAGCTTAATCATGTAATTGTTGGGACTTAATTTGTTTTAATTTATGGGCAAGTCCCACTCACTTTATACAAGAGCAAACATGTAAATCAAAGTGTAAAAATGCAACATGGACAGTGGTGTGTAAGATCTGCATATAGTAATTTTAAAACCTGACACACTCTGCCATATTTTCGGGGAACTATTCTCTAAATCATCTCCAGTCTTTTTATCATTCAACATAAAAAAATGTTGCTGTATTTGCAGGGGGAAATGTAATTAATTTTTACCCAAAATACACTCACACATGATAGTAGGGACTTTCTTCAGGTAACGCTGTAATCAGTCCTAAATTGATCTGTCTAAAATAGCTTCACTTAAGCAGCCTTTCCTTGAAGCTAGTAGCATTTTTATATAGAGCAAATTGATTTTTCCAGCCTCATTAAACTCATTTTCCTTGTGATTGATGCTTGATTGACTGCTCAGTGATTTCCCAGACAGGGGTCAATGATTGCCTGACGTGTTGACAGAGATTAATTGGATTGTTGAAGGGCTGCATGGAGAACAGACGCATTACTTCCAAGAGGTAATATTGTTGTTTGTTTTCTATGATGCAAAAAAAACTGTTAACACACTGCTGGTTAATGGACAGTTACAAAAATCTGACAGAAAAACCCAAATATGTGCTTTGTACATCATTCCAGACCTGTCTCATAGAAAACATCTTTTACTAAATTTTTTTTTTTGCGGTGATAGAAATATAACCACTGAAATGGAGAAGTATTTTCTTTGTGTTTGCAAAAGGTTCATTGTTTTTTAAACAATCCCCATAGGCTACACACGGATCCACAAAAAGGGTTGGTTAGGGTTAGGCAAATAATTTGCCTCGAGGCTTTTTAGTAATCGAGTTACTCAAGTAATTCGAGGAATGGTTTCTGCCTTACACACAACACACACACACACAATTACAGATGGTAGATGCTGTGGAGATTTGTGGTATTAATGCAGTCCCATACATTACAGGCTTAACAGGTTCTACTTTCCAGTAAAGCAAAACAACATCAAAACTCCTTTGAATTATCTTAATTTGAACCTTCAGCTGCAAGATGTGCTGAAAGAGTAACACTTTCAATATAAATACTCACTGGTGTAATTATTAGGCTAAAGCCAGTCAACCATTAGCTTAAAAAATGGAAGCAGATGGAAAGAGCTAACCTGGCTAGCCACATACCTACAAAGTTTGTTTTTTGTAGGAATAAATAAACAAGGTATGATTGGTTAATTCCTGAGTTTAAGAGGTGCTGGTTTGCAGATTACTAGTCTTTGGACAAAAGTCTTTGTTACCAGTCTTCATGTTATGAAAAGCTAATCATCTCCTGGCTGTAACTTGTGATTTAATGAGAATATATAAGAGTAGTATCAATCGTCTCATCTCACTGCAAAGAAAACAAATATCATTTTTTTCAAAAGCCACCAAGAGTCGTATCAATGTTTTTTAATGTTGCCTGTACCCTGCCTGCAGGGTCATCCTTGTCCCTCATTCATAGGGGTATAGTCTATCCACAGTTCCTCAAAAAACCTCAGAACACAATTCATTTAAGTTTCACACACCCTAATGGTGTGAGCGTCACAACTGGTTTCTTCATTTTACTTATTTTCATACTCTTAAGCAGATTTGAACTGAAGCGATTCATGTCAGTCTAATTTTTTTTTTACAGTGATAGAAGTTTGGTGTCTATTCACATCAGCACAAATTGAGTTTTTCCAGCAGTGAGGCCTCTGTCCTTGGACACAGCTTTTCTAGTTGTGTTATTCATTTGTGCAGGCAGGCCAACATGTGCAGCTTTCATCGCGCCTCAGTGTTCACAACATTCAGGGTTAGATTCTTCTTGGGCAGAGACACCTGAATCAGTGACGTTTAAATTCCCTCTACAGTAATCATCATAATATCTTTGAAGACATTCATCTTTGAAAAAGATGTTTAGGTGCACTGAGATGCGGTAAGGTTGTGGAAAAGTCTATGGTCAGCTATTTATTTTAAATAATTCATCAGATCTTAAGACTTTTCGGTTGACTGCTGAGGGCAAATGTATGTATGTGTGCATACTGTGTGATCTTATTTTAAAAGAAATTCAGACGTTATATTCAAAATTAAAACACTTAACCTTTGATCGATATTAGCTGTCAGTCTTTCAAACTAACAGTCAGCAGGACAAACTAAACTTTAAAGCACAACAAAAAGGCCGACTACATGGTAGAAGAAAACTAAAATGGAGTGAAGTACAAAGGGAAGGTGTTGAACCAGCGGGAGAATGAGACAAGAACTCAGCTGTGAGATTTTAGTTTTAGCTGAGAATCGATTGAGCTGCTCACAAACTCTTATTTAAACTTTAAGTTTGTTATGGTCAAACGTGGAACAGTCCAAACACGTTATCACAGTGGCTGCAAAATACAGACAACACAGTTTTGGTACACATCCAAAGCAGCTAAGGATAATGAGACACAGGTGAAACCAATCAGTCAAACATGAAACAGAAAGGCCAGAAGGAGAGGCAAAGTGCAACAGCTGAGAACACAGATGACTAATCCAGTGCTGTGGCCTAAATCGCATACTTCTATACTCGAACTGGCCGGTTTGAGTGTATAAGTCAAGTCAAGTCACTTTTATTTATATAGCACATTAAAACACAACATTAAGTTGACCAAAGTGCTTCACAGTAAATTTACAAAATAAAAACCATAAGTTTTATAAGACATAAAATCATATTAAGCACTTAAGAACACTTTCTTAACACTTAAGAAAACAGATAAAATAATTAACCAGATTTAGGCTGATACATATTACAAGTGGTCATTATAAATACTGGTAAAAAGGGGTGAAATAATTAAGTGTGGTCAGGAAAAGCTAGTGAGTAAAGGTGTGCTTTTAGCAGAGATTTGAAAACTGGTAGTGAAGCTGATGATCTGATCTGGAAGAGGGAGGTCATTCCACAGTTTAGGGCCAGCCACTGAAAAGGCCCGGTCGGCTCTAAGTGCCAGTCTAGTTTTTGGTACTACTAAAAGCTGCTGGTCCAGTAACCTCAGCTGGAGATGAGGGACATAATGGTGTAACAGGTCAGACAGTTAAGTAGGGGCTTGTCCATTCAGGCATTTAAAAACAATCAATAAAACTTTATAAGTAATCCTAAACTGAACTGGTAACCAGTGTAGTGATGCCAAGATTGGCAAGATATGCTCATGCTTGCGAGTGCAAGTCAAGAGCCTAGCAACTGAATTTTGGACTAGCTGCAACCTGGATATGAATTTCTGGCCCATTCCAACATATAAGGAATTACAGTAGTCCAGTCTAGAGGTAATAAAAACATGTGTGACTTTCTCAAGGTCCTTGAAAGAGAGGAAGGGTTTGACCTTAGCTAGAACTCTAAGTTGTAAAAAGCTAGCTTTAACAACTGAGTTAATCTGCATGTCAAATTTAAGGGATGAATAAAAAATGACCCCAAGACTTTTCACATGAGGTTTACAGTAACTTGCCATAGGACCTAGAAACAAAGAAGTGTAATCAGGGGACGTTGGTGAATGGGAAGAGGGATTTACAACTAGGATCTCTGTTTTATTTTCGTTGAGGTGGAGGAAATTATGAGCAAGCCACGATTTAACCTCAGCCACACAGTCTGAGTGTGAGTTCATGGATGACTCAGTGTCTGGCTTCAGAGGGAGGTATATTTGAGAATCATCAGCATAAAAGTGATAGGCTATGTTGTGTTTTCTGAATATATACTCCAGAGGCAACATGTACAATGAGAACATGATTGGACCCAAAATAGACCCTTGAGGTACACCACAGGTCAAAGACGCTGACTGACAGGAAAAGCCACCGATGTTGACAGAAAATGATCTGTCAGTGAGATAGGACCTAAACCAATTTAACGCAGTGCCATGGATGCCAACGCAGCTCTTGAGACGAGAGATCATAAGGCAGTCTTTACACTACAAGAGTCAAGTGGTTCAAGTCATTCTGATTTTCTCCTCCCACGTGGCACAGATCGGATATGAATCATGAACGTGTAAGCAGGAAAGAAGCACACGGAATCAGATATTCTCAGGTCGGAATCAGGCCTCATTCATATATGAAAATAAATCTGATATGAATCAGATATGTGCATTTGTGTCTGTCATCTAGGCGGACAGATCGGATATTCCCTGTCAAGGTTAGAATATCTAGAGCAGATCCACATCCCCTACAATCCAGCCACACAGCCAGATATCTGTGCCAAGGAGAAGCGACTTATGATACTCAAACATGTTCCACATGTTTACACGACCCTGGGTCACATCCTGATAATCTGACAGATGCTGAAAGGAGGAAACTCAACTGAAAATACTTTGAGAAGAAGAGAATAAAAAGACAATATGATGATATCTGGTTTGTTCTATTAGAAATTTTTTGGGGAAAAGAAACTTGAAAGAATCTATTGAAGCACAGCTTACATAGCGTCAGAGTGGTGGTGCTCTGCCTTGGTCCCCTGCCTGTTTTTGCTTTAAAGATTTGAAAATAGTCTTCAGTGTCTTTACCTTCAGAGAGGGAATAAAAGTTTCAAAGACAAAAATCCAAAGCTTGTTCTTTGCGTTCCAGTGAGGTGTACAAGAGGAGAGCGCAACAAGCATATCGGGTGTAGCTTTTTGTCTATGGGCGGTAGCTAAGCTAACATTACCTGCAGCAGTCTGGTCCTTAGCTGGGTCTTGTCCCTGGTCTCTAGCTATGCCTTTCGTTTTTATTAGCCAGGCATCCATGTTTGTGACCACATGCAAAATCTGTTCATTACTTTGGTGGAAACTATGGTGGACACGTAGGTGCAAACCCAAATGGGTTCTGAACAAGGCACCGCCTGCCTGGCTCCAATGTCGCGCTATGATTGGCAGAACCTAACACATCTAACACACCGTCCCAACTGGCAGACTATTTAAGCGACAACAATATCCCATCTCCCCCTCTGCCTGTCAGTGGTGCTGCTGCACTTTCAGGCCCCACCACCACCCCAGCATCCACCTGTAGGAGGTTCGTGAAGTTTGCTCATCACTCCCCAATGCTTCTATGTAAACATATCTGCGGGGAGTGATTAAGGTCGGAGCCTAGACACCAAACCTAACTTTTGTATGTTCTGCTGCTGTGATGATAAACATTTCTGACTGAAATGTGGGAAAATGTGGTTCACATATAGAGCTATATAAATCCACAGGGGTATTTCCTTCTGCTTCTTGTTGTTCCTTAACTGTGGCTGCATTTTAAATAGGATTAACTTCCAGCTTTACCAGCTCTGCTTCTTTTTCTTTTATTTCATCCTTTGTATTGTTCCCAGTATAAGTGTCACAGGGGGCTGTTGAAAAGAGGATCATCTTCTACCTCTTGTAAACTCAGATTCCAGTTTGGTTTTTTTCTGTATCAGTTTTTCTAAGAGTTTACTGAAATATATGTGAATAAATGTGTACATTTATGATGGGTTTCTGTCTAAGGAAACTTGAGAGGAACCTAAGAGGAATCCTGCCTGATTCATTTGATGTGGTTCACTGCTGTAATCCTGCTGTTGCTCTCTGCTTCCTTCAGCACCGCACCCCTATTTTGAGCCTGAAGTGCCTCTCTGTCGCATAATTTGAAGCATTGCTATTTAAAATCCATCCTTTCAGACTTGAATTTGCTTGAATTTAACCACTTTGAAAAGTGACATTAAGATGATATTTAGGAAGAGGAGTGGCAAGCTAAGCATTGTTTAAGAAACAACTAATGATGATTAACAAATTCAATTTACCCAATGGGAGGTTAATGTTAAGTCTTGTCAAAGCCAATTATACACTAGCGCTGCACAAACACATTATATATTAAAAACACACAGATTTTCTGTCTTATATACTGTTTGAGTCCAGACTGCTGAGCTGCCTGAAATAAAGCGAGACAGTGCTTAAGAAGAAGAACTTTATTGGTCACATATTGTTATACACAGTACAATGTAGCGAAATTTGTCCTTACGGCGCCCGAAGAGCAGATTGGGGTTCAGTATCTTGCTCAAGGATACTTTGACATGTGGGCTGGGGGACCTGGGGATCGAACCACCGACCCTCTGATAAGTGGAAGACCGCTCTCACTCTGGCAGTCAATGCATTCTAACATCGAGTGTAATTTGAACGTAAATTAATGGCAGGATTAAAAAGATAAAGGCAAAGATATAGACCCAGCTGTACACTAGTTATAATACAATATAACTGAACAATATACTAATCATAGTACACTGGTTTTAAAGTATACAATTTGCATACCCAACAATTTAAGTCCATTGATTTTGTGTACTTATAGGAAATATATACAGCCTGAAAAGCATAGGGAAGCAGCTCTTCTCTGTATTTTATCGGAGGTGGGGAAGTGACGTTTACATCTGATCATCATTATTATATCTGAAGTGTCTTCAAACAAGTAGCTTCAGTTGTACACCTGTGATGAAGAGCAGTGCACAGCCACCACCCTAAACCTTGTCTCAGTCTCAAACAGGCGTGTGTGTCTCAGATGGTCGTGTCTGGAGAGAACCAGGAACATGCTGTTCTCCAGCTGCTGCTTCTTTAGGCTTTATTCTGGTAATAATACAACATTTATTATCAATTTATTCTCATTAAATTACAACTTTATTTTCATATTTTCATATTGTCTTTACTAAAATGTGGCCATACTGTGGTAATAGTTTTGTGAGGATTTTCAGTTTATTTCTACATGTATTTTTTTTTTACAAATGCCAGTAGCTCCATTACTTCCAATGACTTCATCAGATTTTGTATTGTACGTACAGTTTTTGTAATGCTGCCTTATGTAATGTAAGTTTCCTTGTGTGGCAAAGAAAAGATCTGACTTGAACTGGATTGTGGGAATATACTGAACCTCAACCACACACTCACAAACAGTATAGCTTTAGTGTGTATATTTTAGTGTGCATACTGAAGCAATACACACAATATGGGTATGTTAAGTTTCTGCTACGTGGTTCCGGCTCTACCACTACGCAGACCACTGATTGGTCAGAGAGAATCGTCACAGCGTCATCCAACGCATGGACATCCATGGAATATCCTGTCCAGCACAAATCCATGCCCGCCATTTTTAAACAGCCAAGTTACTTTAGCTGTGTAATTTTTTTTATTGAGTCTGCTATATTGATGAGGATCCTTTCTTTGATAACTGATGAGAGGATCACGAGAGGTGGACCACAGGTGTGGGTTGTAGACACACTACACTTCTGAGGTATTATCCTCTCATGGGAAAAGTACCTGACACCAAAGCTGAATGAAGTCAAGTCACATAGAGCCGGTGCCACATAGTGGAAAGACAGAACCTGTTGATATTGTGGCACAACCTCTGTATGCTTAACTATGGTGGATGTCACTGCTCACGCTAATTATGTAAATCATCTTCATGTCAAACACACTGCTTTTACTTCTACCTTAGGAAACAATGCACTAACTTAACGATTTTCCTCTGTGAAGACACCATGGGGAGTTTGAAACAACATTTCTGACACTTTAATGAGCTGGATGTAGGTGGAGTCTCTTTTGTGTTACGTCACTTTACGGGAGCAATGAGAACAACATTATTTTCAGGATAAATGAGAATAAGAAGTAAAATATTCCTGTATTTTTACATGAAGAAAAGGCTACATTGGTGAGACTTATCTAAAAGTCCATCAGGTTTCTACTGGCCCTCGCTGTGTACCCATCATGCACGGCGCACTGTGAAAGCAGAATAACAAATACATGATGAACACCGTGAGGCCCACCTACACACATACGCAAACATGCACGACACACAGCACTGTTGGCATCAATGTTTTATGTGCTATGGGCACTGTTTTCTCGAGTTGTAATCCACCTCAGTTGGCAGCTTCTAAACAATGATACAATGCTGTGTCTTGTTGTAAGGCTGCCATGATTAATTCATTACAATCATTTCATCTGGGTCCTCTTTTGACATAATAAAACAGTTGAGGTAGTTTGTGCTGAATACACATAAAAAACATTTATTCATTCCAAAGAGCTCTGCAGGACCTCATTGAAGCATGAATTCTTCAATCAGTTGTCTTTTGATATGTATATGGAAGAGGAATGCTTCATGTTATAGACTTAGATTTGCTTTCTGGCAGACATTTACATGAGACAACTGATATCTCTCTCTCGTATCTGTTCAGGTTGCCCTTGAACATACAGTGGGTGTTTTATTGTGAGCATTCTTATTGTGTTTTTTTTTTTCCCCAGGTGAGACAGATTATTATTGCAAAGTACCCTGCAAGTGTAACCAGGCTAAAGCTGGCCCTTTGAGCAACAGTATTGATGGAACAGGAGGAGGGCAGAGGAGTGGTCTGAGTCATCAATAACCAAAAGATTATTTGTCACTGCAGCCAATGTGGTTTCAGTGGACTGGACACATAAAAAATTCAGCCTGATGTTTATGCTTATGGATAAAAAAGACGTTTTTTTGTTTGGTTGTGTCTTTTTCAAGCAGATATGAGGTCAGCGAATCACTGTGAGGTGACAAAATGTGGATTTGGTGCGCTTGGCCAGTTCGTGTTTGTGTAAGAGGTTGAATCAATATGAAATCCCTTCTATCTCTACACCTTCATGTGTCCCTGTCTACACCTACTCTACCACAAGCCAATTATCCTGTAAAATGTAACCCTTCCTGTCTCTCTGAACTGTCTCTCTCTCTCTGTTTCTCCCTTATCTGTCCACAGACAGCAGGTACATTATTCATAGTCTTTCTTATATAAACTTCATAGAAAGACAAAGAAACAACCACCACTTGAGTATGGAGCTGTCCTGAGGTTCACAGGCTGGCTGCTGAGCAGAGGTGCACATAACATGTTTGGTCTGGCTCTCAAAGGAGGACCTGAAGATGTTGCTCGGTGCTCACTTTTTGCACTGCATGAAGCAGACATGTTTTAGGTCACTGTCATCATTTGTAGTCACTTGAATTTGATCTAATATTGTGAAACTTTCCTTGTTTAACAAAGGCAATGTATTCTTTTAGCCCCCCTTTCTGTAAATAAAAGATTAGTAACTTTGCAATAGAGCGAGTAAATGTCTTGCAGTACGGGACCATGTGATCTGCTGACTTGGCGCAGTTTTCAACTGTGTGGGGGGTACACGGAATATGCACAAGCGAATCCTTGATCGCCAGCATCTCACGCAATTTGGGAATCACCTCATTGTTAACTCCACTGTTGACTGCAGCTCCATCTGTGCAGCTCAAAACCAACTGTCTTCCACTCATACCAGAAACCATGAGCATGGAAGAGTTGCAGAAACCCCTTTACTATTCCAATTCAATTCACACCCATTCAAATACATGCCAGGCATTGTTTCTTTAACCAGGCATGCACACCACTTATGTGCACCCCTGCTGCTGAGCAAACGAATGTGTCTGTGTTGTTGCCTGTCAGCCTGTTTGTGTAATTTCTCTGTTGCATCTCAACTTTTATAAAATCTTTTATACTTTCTCTTTAAACAAGTAAATAAGGTTGTCACATTTGTGTGATACAGGAACCACAGAACACAAGGAATTTGATGCAGGTGCAGACACTGAGGGTAAAACTTGTGCAGTTCATGGAATGATAATGAATCCTTGAAGGTTGATTCAGAAGCAACTGGACTTCTTTTCTTAGCTTGAAAACGTTTCACCTCTCATCCAAGAGGCTTCATCAGTTCTAAACTGTTGGTATGAGGTCAGGATATTTATACTCTAAAATGTAAACTACCTTGAGAGTCGTTAAGTAACCTGTTTCCTTTCCTTTTCTTCCTGGTTCTACCCAGTCCTATTGTGGGTCGTTGGGGTTGCTGGGACCAGCCGTCTCTCGTATGCAGATTGAGCCATTATGTGAGTCATTAGCATAACGATGGTGAAACCGGGGTGGAAGAGAAGTCAGGACTGCATTGTATGTAGGTGACAGGTGATGGCATAAACCCCCAAAGAGCATCAAGTTTCACTTATTGATGTGATCCTCTTCTTCAACCGCTGAATATAGGAAATCTACTATTCCACATACAGCGTGCTCTTACATATCTATATTCCTCATGTTGTTTGATCTGAATCTGACACTTAAATGAAGACATGATAGTCAACCTTCATTCATTCATCCATGTTCATCTACAACCCCCCCCCACAACCTCTTCTCTCTAGAGAATTAATGAGCTGTATGTTCATTTGTGTTTGCGTGTGTGTGATTGATGGATCATGTTGCCGGTGCTGGAGAGCCGAGATCTGAGGCAGTAATCTATTACATGTTGCTGTCAGGGAGCTGTCATGTTGCTCACCCCTTTTTGAAGACTTATCCCCCCCCCCCAACGCCATCCAGAAGCCAAAGAATAGCCAGGCAGTGCTGTTCTTAAGATAGGAACTCATACATAGAGATAAGTGGGGGCTAGAGTCTATGTGTGACTGTCATTAAATGAAATGAGAGTGAAGCTGTGAGGAAAGGGACCACCAACAAGCTAGAAGACCTGAATTTCAAACCTCAAATGTCAGACTTAATACCACTTCAGTGGGGATGATGACTTGTGAAGATGAAGCTCCCTATAGGAGTCAGAACAAGTGTCTGTGGCGCTAATGGCACCAAATAACCACAAGCAGACTCTAACAGGGATATACAGGCTACTTTCACACTGCAGGAAAAATGTGGCCCAGGTCTCATATTTTGCTCATATGTGACTTTTTCACGGCAGCAAAGACCCCATGGAATCTGATCTTTTTCAAGTCCGATTTGGGCCACTTCCATACGTGGTCCTAAATCAGACACAGGTCGGATTTTTGCCAATGTGACCTCAGTCTGAACCGTCAGATCGGAATTCATGCGACTTTGACGTCATCTTCAATCAAATAACTGCACTTATTGTTAATTATTATTGCAATGTTTTCAATACTGCATTTGAAAACATTGCAGTATTGCAACATAACCTTGAGCAGATGGCTACTTCTAGTTAACAAATGAAAAATGTATAGAAGAGAGATTACTTCCTCTAGGCTTACCAGAACGATGATTGACCCCCTGCAGAAGGACTGACTGCCATGCGATTGAAGTAATCAGTGTGATTTTTATTTGGGTCATTGACAGGAATATGACTCCCATTGATCAGACCAGTGCACTGGGGGAAACCCCACCTCGTTCGGAAGCCATGTATGACCTCCTGAAGTTCATCTCCTCTGGGTTATTTAATGTAAATAGACATGGCGCAATCGAGGAAAGGGAGGACTTCACAATGCCAAACAAGTTAGTTAACGTTTGGTAACACGCACCTGTTGCCAGCCAATACAACCCAATACCACCCAACTGCTAGGTGCTTTTTCATGGAGATTGGTCGCCTTAGCCAAGTATGACGCCGTGCTGCATGTGACTTCTTTGTTATTGTTCTTTTGCAGATGCTGATAGAGGCCACATTTTAAAAGTAATAAAAAAAAATCCGATCTGAGAAAAAAATCTGAATTGTGCATGAAGGCTGGCAGTGTGAACGCAGCCGTAGTTTCATTAAGTTGCCGGTCATTTAAGTGGAGCAAATAGATTTTTTCAAATTTGAATAAAATGCAAGTAAAATTCAAGGTTTTGTCCTAAAAAAAAACAGCCTAAACCAGAGGCTCTCTTTATTGGTGTAAAGGTGTCCAAGCAGGAGATGTCTCAGTTATATGTTAGCCTTTTATGTCAGCAGAGCTCCTGAACACCTCATCACTATGTCAAATCTAATGAAATAGCTCAGCTCCAAGAAATGTGACACATATCCAAGTACTGATATTTTTCTACTTACGCCAGGTTGGCTTTTTTCCCCATTAGGACATTCAACAAATTTACACTTATGTTCCTATATTGTAGAGATGAACTAAATTTATGAATCCTTCTAGGTGAAAGAGAGTTTACTTCTCTGAATGGCTGAACTGAAGCAGACTTTTCTTCTTCATGTTTCTGAAATGAAGGTGATTTTCTCACTGACTGATCTGAAGTGCATCTCATCAGCTCTCTTGACATTCAGCTCTGCTTGGAGGAGAGTGAATGATGATAACCTCAACCATTACAAGAGATATTAAGTAAATGAATAACATGTTTCATCTCCCTCTGTCTTCACCCTACTCTCTGTTTCACTGCAGACATTGCTGCTCCTCTCTCAAAGAATTAAATGACATTATGAATTGACTTTCAATCAGGGAGGAAACCCCATTCCACTGCAGGGTGCCATTGAACCAGGACTGAGCACAGTGGTGTTTCTGAGCATCAAAAATACTTGATGTTTTTAAATGAGGTGTTAATAGTTAATTATGCCTGAGATTCATCCGGGTAAATAAAAATCTGATCATCTGTGGAAACATTGCAAATGTGACAATAGCGATTAAAACTTCCACACAGCTTCACGTATTCCAGAAAACAACTATTCCATATACGATGATGTATAAATAGCAAATTCCTCAAGTGTAAGTAAGTGGGTAAAACTTTATTTATATAGCACTTTTTAAAACACAGTTACAAAGTGCTGAACGCATATAAGAGAAGAGTGAAAGTGCATAAGTGCATAAACAACACATACACTAACACAAGATAAAATGGGCATCCCAGGGACACAGCATAAACACAAAAACACACACACACATACAGATGCATACATACACACCTACATATGCACTCTTGCATACACACACGCTGCATGTTGTTAAGCTATAAAAATGCTTGCCTATAGAAGAGAGTTTGTAAAAGCCACTTAAAACAGTCCAGATTGTCGGCGCATCTGACAGATAGAGGAAGACTGTTCCAAAGGGTTGCGGCGAACACAGCAAAGGCGCAATCCCCTTTTGTTGTGAAATTAGTGTGGGGAACTAATAAAGAGTCCAAGATGTGAAGAATGTAGTGGTCGTGGGGTCAAATGGGGAACCAGGAGGTTGGAAATGTAACTGAGGGCGCGGTTGTGCAGTGCCTTAAATGTAATAAGCAGGACTTTGAATTGAATTCTGAATTTTATCAGTAGCCAATGGAGGGATGCAAATACGGGGGTAATCTGGGAACAACGACTAGTTCTTGTTTGTAACCTGACAGCTGAATTCTGAACCAGCTGTAAACCATTTAGAGCGGATTGACAGAGGCAGGTGTAGAGGGAGTTGCAGTAGTCTAAACGGGAGAATGTGAAAATGTGAATTAAAAGCTCAAGATCGGTAAATGACAGCATATGTCTGGTTTTTGCAATATTTCTAAGCTGTAGGAAACAGGACTGGATGATTTTATTGATGTGGTGATCAAAAGACATAAAACAGTCTAAAATAATAATCCCAAGGTTTTTAGCAGTGGGTGTGATGTAGCATGTGAAGATATTATATGACAGAATATTTCTGATATGATGTAATCATTCGACTTTCAGTTTCAACGGTACCTTGTCATTATTGACTGATTGCTGTCTGAAAGGTTTTCTGCCATGTATATTTCAATATGCTCAATATTCAACAGAGTCTGGGGAGGCGAGAGGAGCATGAGGAGGCATGACAAGCATGGAGCATGTTTTTGGACAGTGAGCATTTTACTTGTGTTTTTCTGAATCAGGGTCTGACCTGAACATGAAATTGAATATGCATGTTGAGTTTAGTGAACCACAAATGATGGACAGTAGCTGAATGAATGCAGACCATGCTGCTTTATATTCAACATATTCTAAATTTCACCGTCATTCTTCAGCTGGTATTTGTTTATTTAAGCATTAAAAATAAGTTTATACTCCAAGGCCATCATTTTAACTTTGACCTTGTGTGTTTTATTCAGTAAATAATAAATAATGGAAAGCATTGAAACAGCAAACCCTAAAACAAAATCCAATATGTATAATACATTCTGCTTACTCCTCTATGGTAAAAGGCTGCACCTGGTGGTTAAACATCTAAAACTGCTTATGTGAAATATCTGACATTAATTATTACATAACTGTATGTCCAAGGTTTTGTGATATAAGGGCATTGAACCTCATACTAAATTCAAGCTGGTAATGGCTGCATTATGGTCTTAGAGCTTAATTAGATCCTCAAATGAAAGCTTGTGTGAGGTTTTGGCTTGTCTTGACTTACAAGGATTCAAACTTGTATTGACGATGTTACAGTAGTCGTTTTCTGTTCCTCAGGACCCAGAGTCCTTTTGTTCTGGTATTCTAAAAGAATATTTTACACCACATCAGAGCAGAATAATGCAACCATTATGATAGGTATCCTTAATTAGCTGGGGTCCTTTCATACCACAGGAAAAAGGAAATGTCCCAGGGAGGTCAGAAGTCATTTTGATGAATAAATCCTGAGAGAGTTTATTATCACAGTTTGGTAAATAGGCTGCCCTTCATGTCCTCCTGATCATAAAAGGATGGGAGATAGCCTATAGTCATTGGTTCATCCATCCCTCCTTCCATTATCATTTTTTGTCTGAAGCATCGCAAACCTGATTTTCA
This sequence comes from Chaunax sp. Z400, assembly GCA_037577475.1. Lineage (NCBI taxonomy): Eukaryota > Metazoa > Chordata > Actinopteri > Lophiiformes > Chaunacidae > Chaunax > Chaunax sp. Z400. The sequence goes on from CM075193.1 coordinate 21,064,454, forward strand.
ACCTACGTCTGAAGGGTGGTCATCCTGTCAGGAGCATATCTGGTAAACTTCTAGCTTCATCAAACTTTACACACATATAAACCATTTTATGTAGTTGGGCCTTTTGATATTTTTGAATGTTAAATTAATTTGATTTTGTGTGGTTTCCATGGAAACATGTTTTTTTTGGGGGGGGTGACTCTGAAAGGTGGTCAATTTGTCCAGAGCATATCAAGCATCCTACACATTATTCCTGCTTTACCAAACTTAACACATGATAAATAGTTGTTCCTTTTAATATTTCGATTTTTCTGCAAATCTTGTTTTTTAATTTTCCATGAAAATTGATGCATTTGTTGTACAATGCTTTTGCGGTGGTCGGAGCGGCAGTCATCTCTGTTGTTGCTGCCCTTTAGCATGCTTTAAAAGGTTGTATGCTGGTTGGGTTGTCAACAATTTAATAGCCTCATTATATACTGTACATAAGCTCTGTAAGTGGACAGCTCTGGGCTAGTTGAGGATTAAGATTTGGTTCTATATTAATATTCAATTGAATTGAATTCAATTTATTTATACAGCGCCAAATCACAACAAAAGTTATATCAAGGCACTTTCCAAGTTGAGCAGGTCTAGACCGTCTCTTTATTCTACAGACCCAACAATCCTCCATGAGCGAGAACATGGAGACAGTGGTGAGAAAAATCTGCCTTTTAACAGGCAGAAACCTCGAGCAGATCCAAGACTCAAGGTGGGTGGTTCTCTGCTTTGACCGGTTGGGGTGAGAGAGAGAGAGAGAAGTAAAGATTGGGAGATAGATGGGGAGAGAGAGAGAGAGAGAGAGGGAGGATAGGTGGAGAGAGAGGAAGTGAGGGACAGGGACACAGACATGTGCAACCACAATAACAAAAACAGCTATTACAATCGAAAGCTTACAATTTGTAGTATTTTTTATAACTACTACAATAACAGCACTGATAACAATAATAATGATAATATTAATAATGATGATGATGATAATAGTAATAGTAATAATATCAGTGAAAATGATGATAACGATGATGAAAATGACAAAATATGTGACCAACTGTGTTCTGAAACACTTTGAACAAACCAAAATTGATCAGTTAACACACAGAGTGCACCACAGTTGTGGGACAGATAACCCCACTGATTTATCTACGTTGTTAAGAATTTTAAAAAGACTGGGTTAAATGCAGATATGCTACAGCATTACCACTTTTTCTTTTTTTTCACTTCAAACAGGCAATAGCGTTGTTTTTTTCCCCACAATGCAATGACAAAATATGAAAAGCTCACAAGGGCTCTTAAGAGCATACAGCACCAGACTCTTATTTATCATTCTGGTTGTGCATCGCATTAATGTGGGATATCTAACTCTAGGGCTTGTGTCTTATTTCTGGATTATATCATAATTTCTACTGCTCTCACCAAAATGGTTAAGGTTGGATCAGGTATAATGTCAGCAGTGCCAAATAATGTGTTCAATAGATTTCTTTAATCTATATTAATTCATAGTCTCTCATCTTTAAATGAAGGTCTTGAAGAATTTAATTTCAAAGAAAGGTGTGATATGGTTCTGATGTTTGTTTTTTTCCCCCCTGACTTGAATAAGTCATTAATATTCTGTCTTTGAAATATAATTTGTATTTGATGAGGTCACCTGTGTCTCCTGTGATATTCTCTGTGGGGTTGAGATGATCAGCAGTAGAATGCCATATTAATGCTGGCGATTATTAATAAAATGTAAACACATCAGCATTCCTCTTCCTCAAACAAAGCGGACCACGGTTAACAACAATAGTAATTATGTTCTAATTTACAAGAAGCCATCAAACAGTTCAGCCATCTAAAATGAATTGTGCATCTTAACGTTGACAGTAAACACTTTCACAAGTAGGAAAATGTTTTCCTCTTTTCATCTGCTGCTGCCATCCTGTATGACATTTTCCACATTACCTGTCATGTACATGCATGAGTCAACAGCGCTGTGCAGCCTTATTATATTGAATACACATGTTTTCAAAAGATGGACATCTTTTTTTTTCTTTCTTATTGAGCCATGTTTTGAATATCCATTGACTTCAGCAGCTCATTAAGATCAGCCTTTTACAAAAGTGAGACCCTTCTGGTATGACTTCTGTAACATCATGACCAAGATCACAGGAGTTCACTTTACATTAGATCCTGAGTTATGTCTCCTGGGGAATTCTACAAAGGTTAACATATCTTTAACAAAATCCCAGGTTAAATTTATGGAAATTGCTTTATGTGTGGCCAGGAAATGAATAACAATAACCTGGAAGTCTGACTCCCCTCTCACCATTGATAAATGGACCACGGAAATTAATAGTTGTATTGTAACACTGTAATTACTAATTGTGTTACTGCTGTGCTTATTGGTGATGTGTGTGTGTCATTAGGTGCATCGACTTATTTATTTCATATATGTATGTGTGTATATATATATTTTTTTTCTTTAATTTGATTTACTTTTTCTGTTCTGTTTGGTATGCTTTGTTATAAAACTTTTGAATAAATAAAATATTCCCCCCCAAAAAAAGATCAGCCTTTTAAATGTGGTTATGATCTTGTCATTGTATGTATTCTTTATCTCAATATCTATCATAAAACAGCATAATTTGACCATGTTATCAAGTTTATTTGTGGAGCACATTTGACCAGAGTGCTATAGAAACTAGTCAGTAGCCAAATGGCACAATATCAACACTCAGAAAAAACTCAAATTGCACTCGGATACGCGTACTCTGCCAAGGCCTCTTCGATGATATGCAAATGTCTGCATGTAGTGCCAAAAGCATTCGAATCATTGCAAAACATGATTGTGCCAGGCTGAAGCCCCAGCATCACCTCTCAATCATCACTTATGATCCATTAGAAGTGTCAGACAGTATCTGCAGAAACCCTGCCTGCCAATAACAGTGCAGAGTGTGAAGTTGGCCTAAAAATGGAGTGACAGGTTACATCACTATCTCTGTCCCTCTCCTCTGACCTGTCTGTGTCATTATGTATAAAGCGCTTGCTGTGTGCTTCATTAACACACAATTCATCAACGTGGCACCTTCCTGCAGTGTTGTGCAGATATGTGGGCGTGTTTGTTTGTGCTTTAGAACGTCAGTGAATCAGAAAATAGCTTTTTATTTCTATGATTCTCTGCTTTGTTGTTGCTAATGCCACTCCCTATCTTCACTCACTGCAAAAGTGTCAACTGTGGGGGAACAATGGATTGAAAGTGAAAAACTTTCCAGAGCTTTGGGGCTGCCACTGCAAAGGCACAATCGCCCTTAACCAAGAGTCATGATTGTAGTATATTTAAAATCAGTTGTTCTGAGGACCTAAGAGGTCTGCCAAAATGTAAAAGGGTGCCAAAGATAATTAAAAAAAATAAAGTTTATTCTGTATTTGACAGGCAATCAGTGCAGGGATTGGAGTACTAGAGTCATTGTTTTTTTGGGTTTTTTTTTGTAAATTTTTCTTTTTTTGTCCGTCACATCAAAGCCTCATTGCAGAATTCTGCACCACCTGCAGGCAAGACAAAGAGAATTGGTCAATATCCAGGTACAGTGAGTTACAATAATCTATAGCCTAGAAGAGATTAGTGTGGGGACAGCAATTTTCATATCATGGATAGAGGACAGATCTGAGTTGCAGTTTTCCATAGCTGAAAATATCAACCTTAAATACAACCTGTTAAATACACTGAGAATTGACAGCTAAAAGTGAAGAAATGAGTACAGCTAATCTACCTACTGTACATTCAGTTGCACCAGACAAATCATTGACGTCCTAATTTCATCTTCATACATATTCCTCTGTTTTTAGTTTTCATACTGTTGATGGAAAAAAAAGATTAATTTCCCTAGAGGTGAAGGTAGATTGTAAACGTGCAAAAGAATAGGTTGTAAAAAAAAACCCTGAGAGGTCTGATTGTGGCTGGTGTGCGTAAAATTGAACAAACTATTAAATGAATGAATGAATCAGTCAGTCAGTCAGTCAATTAATTTATGGCTTGGAGTGATACTGAACCTTTTTTGGGCTTTGTCAGTATATTGTCAGCTTGATGCAGACTATAGACAAGACAAAGTTTTCATGATGTTACTGTTGAGAGCTAAAATTGGCAGATTCTGCCATCTGTAGGTCAAAAGGCGAGTCACAACCAGCCTTTAAAAGGACATTTCAAGACTTTTTACAAGACTTCCTATATTTAAGACAACAGAAAAAAAACAAAAACACACACACCCACACACAAAATGGACATAAATAGAATATATTGGTAAAAGGAAAATGTTTCAAAAGCAGACAAACAATGCAAGACAACAGATAGCATGTTCCAAACCTCTGTTTGAAAACCTAAACTGGTAAATTACTCTCTAAACACTCTGAATATAAGGATACTTTTTCAGATGAAAATTAGGTCCTAACCCTATTGTGAGCAGTCATATTAAAAGGTCTTCCACATCCTGAACTGCATAGTACTGAATTTTGAATTTTTCTCCAGACTTAAAAACAACAATTTTTAGACTTTTGATTTAAAATAAAGTCAAAATTCTGAGATTAGAATTCTGACTTTTTCCCCTCGACTATATATATATATATATATATATATATATATATATATATATATAATAAGTCAGAATCAGTCAGAATTCTGACTTTTAAAAAAATCGTGTCACTTAAAAACAAATCGTAAACCTCTTCCGTAGAATAACCTCGAGGCCATCCGTCTATGGACTGTACCTTTAAAGATTCCTTTTTGGACCCTATCGCTTTCCGGTAACACAGGAAGTGTTTTTTTGGTGGTGTTTGTGTGCACCCTGTTGAATCACACTGGTGCGACACACACAGATCTATACAGCTGGTTAAACGTGGACTGAATTAACTTTGAAAAATGTCGGGGGGAACCCAATTGGAGAACGCGAACCCTGTAATTTTCCAGCGGTCGGGAGAGAGGCTGCTGATAGCGACCGACGAGGATGAGGACGTCCATGACCCCATCGACGACAGAGAAATATTCGATATCCTCTTGTAAACTTCAGCCGTATATAGTTTAGGCTGCTTCTACCCTTCTTCTATTTCTTGTTAAATTGATTTTAAACACTTACTCAATGTGTTAAAATGCAATACAAGCACGACTTTGCATGGCAAGCTGTTACATCATTCTGGGATGACGTTATTGTTCAGAAACAGTAAATAGCATCATAATAATGAGTCTGTCCAATGTGTTTGGGAATATTCTGCATAATATACCTTTTTTTACACAACCAGTTTATAACAGCCTTATTTTCCAGTCCGTATATTTTATTATAGAAATCCGCCAAGTTGTGACGCAGGGCCAGTTCTACTATTTATTTGTACATTACTTTCAATGCCAAAAATCTAAATAAGGTCCTTGAATAGGTCTCAATGAGTTCTAAAACATATTTTAAAAAATCTGATTTCTAGCTAATTTCTCCACACGAAAATGAGCAAACATTTTGGTGTGACGTAGGTACAGAAAATTAACGTCAATTATTTAACCTTGTTTTTTTTTTCCAAATACATGAAAATCGCTGTTCGTGAAATGGTAGAAGTTTGCAATTTTTTGTAAGGTATCTCAAAATGTGTATTTTCTTTATCAAATGAGACATTGTGATATTTTAGTATTTTCGTAGCAAAGTAGGAGTTATGAGGAAAGGTATTGTGACGTAGGGACATGGATGGAGGTGTGGCCTAGGTGCCAAGGAAAGGCATGTAATACACTTTAGACAGTATATTTACAACTTTATACACAATATACATTAGTTATTTACAAATATTTGTATGTTGATAATAAACTTAACTGACATCATTTGATTTTAAATGTCTATATTGGTTATGTTTGTCCCTTGTATTTATCGACATGCACTGAGCAGTGTGAGGACCAGGGTCACGCTACTGGCGTTTGTAGCTTAGTGCAATTACGCGGAGCTCCCATTGGAAATCATTTTTAAAAAATACACAGGTCTCAGGAAAAATGCTTTGGTGGACACAGGCCCTAACAATTATGTCGAGGATTGCTGGGCCTTGGCGGAGGTTTGCGCTCTTGTTGTAGGTGTGATTTTCTTTTTTTCTCCTCTAGGACAGTTTTTCATTTTTCCCTGACTGATGATGACGGCACGATGAGGTGTTGATCAGTTCTTGATTAAAGGCAGTTGTTCAAAATCAAATATGCTGACAGTGTTGGGATCAGTGGTCAAAATAAATATAGCTACTGAAATAAATGACAAACATTTCGTAATTCATTTCTGCCTTTTAGATTGTTTGCAGCAAATATACAGTTATTTAACTTGTGTTTTAGAAAAAAGCAATGTGATCCTTTTGGTGTGGTGTCTCTATATAATAATAATAATAATAATAATAATAATAATAATAAACTGACTATATTAGAGGGCAACACACAGAGGCAGAACTTGTTGTGTGTTTTTATATTTTTGTTTTTAAATTCTTTAATTAGTTACATCTGATCAGATCCATCAACGACCCAGAGCATCCTCTGTCTCTGGAGGAACTCAATGTTGTGGAGCAAGTCAGAGTCAAGGTAGGCACCTTTATTTGTGTGTTTTTGCTTGTTTGTTTGTTTACTATCAGGATGAATGAGGAATAAAACGAGATGCCTTGGAATGGACTGTTAATTGCTTTTACCATTTTCTGTGCCTTATTTGTCATTTTCTCAGGTTAACGATGCAGAAAGCATTGTGGGTATTGAGTTCACACCCACCATCCCCCACTGTAGCATGGCAACGCTCATTGGCCTGTCAATCAAAGTCAAACTATTACGCTCCTTGCCAAACAGGTTCAAAGTATGTGTGTGTTGGTACAAGAGATGCACATTTAACATCACTTCCTTTGACTTTGATGTCATACGATGCTGGATTTCTGTATGTTAATATTTTGTGTGTTTTTTTGTCTAAATCCTGTGTGTTTCCCTTTCCACTCAGATTGATGTCCACATCACTCCAGGGACTCACGCCTCAGAGGAAGCAGGTAAGAAAATCACGCACAGACAACAGGAATGATGATATCTCAGATCACATATCCCACCATCATCGTACTGTAAATGTGAGGATATTTTACTCATTAGATGTCATATGTATTACTTTATATTGTGCATGTGCAGTGAACAAACAGCTGGCAGACAAAGAGAGAGTGGCAGCAGCTCTGGAGAACTCTTCGCTGCTAGAGGTGGTCAACCAGTGTCTGTCCACCAGGAGCATCTGAGCAGCCAGTCGGCGTCATCGTCTCCTACTTTCAGTCACACTCTTTGTTCAGTAGAAATTGATCTGATCAGTGACTCATGTTTTGCTCTTTCTTTGACAACTGATATTTGTCTGACAAGTTCTCCCATCATATATCCAAGTGTGAATAGCTGCAGCTGCTGTTGGCAGCAAAACAAAGTCAGGATTATAGTTCATACAGCCTGTTTCAATAAGTCTTGGAGAAAACTACAGATACCAAATACTTGAATGTGCCCACCTTAAGGATGTTACTGCAGAATAGTGTGGAGAAATTGTTCCTCCATGTTATTTTAAATTTTTACTTATATTAATTTTAAAATAATATTTGCACTCAACACCTCCTGGGAGTTTGCAGCAACAATCCTCACCTGTATATAATAATGTTTTGGACATTTTATAAAAAAATGTTTGAATCAGTAATAAAAATAATTATGAAGATATTTTCATATGTGTGTGTTGTTTCTAGATCTATTTTTAAGGGATATTAAAAAATCATAACATTGAATATTAAAGGCCTTGATTAAACCCCATTGTATTAATTGATGAATGACGATACACCTGCTTCCTGAAGGCACCTACAAATTGAAGATCTGAAATGCAAGTGATTATATATCTAATATTTTATGACACACAGGCCCTTAGTTTTTCATTTGGTAATCTACATGAATCTTAACATATTTCACAATAATCATGGCAAAATTTGAATAGTAATGTTTGCAAGGTATTAAAATATCCAGTTAAAAATAACCCTGCAAAAAAGGTCCTGTTGGTGTAGGTTATTGTGTTCAGGTTATGGCGCCTGTAGATAGCAGTGGTATTGTACGTGTTGTAAAGGAGTGGATAAAACATTAGTGACATCTTTCGTTTTAATGTCAGTTTAATTTTTACATAAGTCAGCTGTAAATCAATATACTTCTTTGCTGTTAAGGCTGTTTTCTCCTCCACTGCTCAATGTGTGTAACATCAGTTTGAATGATTCTATCCATTGACCCACCCAAGATCATTTTGTCATGGAAATAATGTAAGTGGATCAATGCACGCATGAATAATGCAAAAGACAGACTGTCATTAGTAATCCTCTTATTTTCATACCTACATTAATCCAGCAGGAGGCGCCCTTCTCCATGTAAATTGTCTGGAAGAGGCGAGTTAAATAAGTTCCTGTTCATCAGAAAAAAGCTCAGAGTTGTTCAACATGCTTGTCCACCCGCTCCAACCTCACTGAACTCATTCAACAGCTAGGCTTTCCTCTAAGCCTTATTTAACCAGACCAACTCAATAAGATCATTTGCACATGAGTAAAGTAATCAGCCACAAATCTGTCTTAACTAAAGGACATGATGTGTAAAAGTGAAATACTGACATAAAATACACTAATCAAAGTTCAAAACAATAAAAATGAAAACATTTAAAACTTCTGAGACTATTTATGATAACATAGTGGATTAAGAAACATATTAAACAAACAGGGGACTACCCTGCACTGATCCTGTACATTAGAATTACAAAGATATATATTTGATGGGGGAAATGACTGATCTTCGTCAGGCTCGACTAATAAGGAGTTTTTTTTCTCTCCTTCCACATCTGGAAACATTGCATCACTGCTAAAACCCTGAATAAGAGACCCAGCCGGCACAGCTGCAGCGGCCTAAGCCAGAGCCATGCATATATACAGTTTAGTTAACCAAAACAGTTGTCTGAGGATGAAGGGACACAGGAAAGCCAAAACAGGGTGAAACAAACACAAAACACAGGATTGATTCACAAAAAATCTGTTCTGTTTTTACTAGCATTTGGCATAGCTTTCTGGAAATAAGAGGTGATCATGATATTTTGGACTGGACAGGGCCTGACAGCAACATTTATAAAACATTTGATTTAAAAAATATATAATAAGTATAACATAAGTACATAAGTATCCTATGGTGTCAAGAAAATCATAAACTGGGGTTTTTATGTTTGACACAGATATTAAACATGGTGCCTCTACTTTTTCTCTTCACTTTTATATCTCTTTCTTTCATCCAGAAGGTGATGATGTGGTGGGGACGTGTGTCTGCTCAGCAAGGATTCAGATCCCTGAGCAGGATACAAAGGGGATATAAGCAAAAACCTTCAACAACCAATGAACTGATATGTTTGTGTGTGAATTATTTCAAAAGTGAAGTTGGTACATACACAGTACATACATATTCTTAATTACATAATTCATTATGAAATCATTTATTGGGAGGACACCTTCACGTTTTTCAGAAGTTGGGCATGGGGCACCTCCCCTCTATCCCCCCCAGGATCTGTGCCCATGGACTCAAGTCGTGAAGTAATTGTTTGCTTGTTATGTTTTTTTTGCAATTGTTGTATTAATTGTATTGTATTACAATTAATTACATTACTGGAATGCAGAAGAATACAAATTTACAATGGTTAAATAACTTTGGGGTTGTTTTTTTAAAATTATTTACATATGCAGGGTATAACTTTTACGGCAAAAATGTTTCAAATGCTCATAATATATCATATTATATATCTACATTTTTTTTTTTACATTTACCTACAGTTATTTCATTTTCAGTAAGACTAATGGGGGCCTGTGCCCCAGAGGAGCTGTATATTTAGCGACGCCCCTGGTGCTTTATTTCCTCAGAGGACTGTCCGTAGGAGGTTTAGCTCAACCCAGCCTTATGCACGGCTCTAGATGAGCTGGCCTGCCTTCCAGTCGTCTGTATACTTAAGGATCGGCTGCACGGAGCTCGTCAACACGAACCTCAGTTTGGCTGTCGATGATAATTTACCAACCGTGCACAGCACTTCATCCTGACAGAGGTAGGTTAAGGAAACCTTGGGCTAAGTTTGGTGTGACTTTGGTCTCCGTGTGCGTGTGGGGAAATGGTTTCAGTGAAGCGGAAACTGTGAGACCCGAGTTTGGGTAAGCAGAAGAAGTTGTCATCTTCCAGAAAGCTGCAGGGAATGTTCCAGCGGGGGAATGTTTCAACAGGGAATGTTTCAGCAGTGATGGCGACAGGACGGACACAAACTGCCTGCTTCACCGTCTGAAGAAGCTTGTAATCGGTCACAAAGTCGTGCAAACTGCCAGGATAACAGGGCTGTGGTAGGGATGTTGGCTGCAGCCCAATGTCTGTCCTTTCTTCCTCCCATAAATGTTGGTCAATGTGACTCTTGTATCAAAAATATTTTATTTACAACTCTTTATTTTTCTATAGACAGCTGTAGACTGCATCGAGCTGAATAGGACGCATGGGATTTTGCATAGAGAGAAAAAGCTGAGGGAATGAACTGCGGTGTTTTCACATATTTTGGGTTGTATTCTCACAGAGTTTTGTAGGGAGTAGGGACCACTGGTGGGCACACACACACACACACAAACACACACACACACACACAAACACAAACACACACACACAAACACACACACACACACACACACACACACACAAACACACACACACACACACACACACACACACACACACACACACACACACACAAACACACAAACACACACACAAACACACACACAAACACACACACACACACACACACACACACACAAACACACACATGCAAATGCCACACATGCAAATGCTCTTTGACTTCAGATGGACATAAGATCCATGTTAAGTGACCTGAAGACGTATTGTTTGCAACCAGTTTAACAGAATTCCATTTGCAGTCTCTTTGCATGCGCTTAAATGACATCACTCATAAGTAGACTCGGAGGCCCATCCACTAAACATTTAGTTTACTGTTTGTTTTTAATGGAGGAATTCAGAGTTGACCCATGATGTGACACTAACCGGCTGGCTCATATTAACCCTGGTTGGACTGTTAAAGATATACCTTCACGCTTCCATGTACAGGCTGCAGACTTTTTGTAAAAGTATGCATGTCTTAGTTGTAGTTCTTTTGCCAAAACTTCTGTTCTAGTGTTTTTTGCTTTTTGTGTGGGTTCTTTAGATGCAATTATGCTTCATTCTAGTCTAGTCTAGGGCCGGTTAGTCTGAGAGCCACTTTATTAATTAGAATGTTTGTTCCTGTTATCTGGTTCCTGGTTACAATATGGTAAACATGCAGGCAACAACAGGCAAAATGCAGTATAATAATAAGAATAATCATAATAATAATACTATTTTTATGATTATTATTATTATTATTAATAGATAAAAGATAAAAACAGAAATACACAGTCAATATTAAAAAGTTAAACAACACAGCATAAATTAAAACATTTAGTAAGTAATAACAGAGGGGGGGAAACTATAAAAATATATATAGTATAATAATTTAGTTGATTATTTTCCATACATGCATGCATCACATGAGATCAAATTCCTCACACATGTAAAACAGAAAGCTTTTATTGTGTTAGTATTTAGAACACTGCATGTTATGAAGTCATGTTATTTAATTTTTGCATAAATCATGGACAGTCTGGAGAAGCCTGCATGTTTTCCTCAAAGCTGTCTGCATCGCTCTGCTTTTTCAAATTAACTGAATGCTTCATGTGTACATGTAGATAAATCTGTAGGAGTATTAAGAAATGAAGGAATAATAAAGTCGGGGCCTTCCTGTGCCTGTGTGTGTGCCAGTATACACACACAGGCACACAATTCAGTCAGTTGTTTTAGTCTAATTACTATTTATGGATCTACTGAACACACATGTTTATCAGACTTCTGCATTATTAATGTTGACAGAGCCCAACCTTTCATTTAAGTAGACTGGCTTTAGAAAGGTGGATTATAGAGAACTGTTTGAAGGATGCACCCAAGTTTATTCTGAATATTTGCTGACTCAAGTTTTAATATTGACTTACAGGGGCGTGACTCTATTGACATTTGTGTGAAGTGATCCATTACAGTCTCACTGTTTGTCAGCATGCCCTGAACTTGGCTCCTTAATCCCAAAAAAAAAGATGTATCCATTTAAAAATGAACAAAAATGTTGTCTGTCAAACTTAGAACCACCTCCATAAGTCTTCAGAAAGTCTCCCCGAGCCTTGTTCAGACATCAACCTCTGTAAGAGCAGCGTCTGTTGCCTGGGCTGCCTTTGACCTGAACGTGTTTAAAACCTCCACACAGTGTACTTCCACGCTGCTTTGTGAGGTTTCGGCTCGTTCAGGAGGAGCAGTTTCAGGTTCAGTGTGTTGCTCGCGGTCACTTTGACATGCAGGATGGAGCCGGAGGAGATGTTACCGACCCGACCGCTCATAGTGAATGCAGTCATTTCTTTTCTTTTGCCTCAAATTAGGAATCAGCAACAGGTTTCACCACGTCTCATGTCGTTCCTGGAGATGATTGTGAAACTTATTGTAAGAGGATATTACAGACATGCTTGGGCATATTTTGGGAGTTCAAATAAAAACGCCCCTATAGAAACCTCGAGTGACACCACTGATGTTATATTAGGGTTTCTGCACAGTCTATGGGTTTTATGGCACACTCATATATATGTCATACTCTGAGCCTCTTTTACAGGAATTGCATGAAATGATGAGGAACTACACTAAAGACACGTGGTGTGTCTGTGTCTCTGGTATTTTGGACAGAACTGGTTCCTGTGCTGGCTGTCACCCAGCAGCAGCTATTTCATCAGTTCATGTTTGGGTTTTGGAAAACAAAAATGTGTTGAGGTCATTGCCGAGCAGATAGCAGCCATGCATGTGCCTCGAGGTTGTGTTGCCATTCATGAGCTTTGTCACAGAACTAGTTTTAGTTCTTGGCATTCCTCAGCAGAGCAGTGGGATGAGCCCAGTGTTGGGTAGGAAGTGTGTGAGTGTGAAAGCTTTTCCATTTATTCAAATGTGCCCTGTGTCCTCTCCCTTAATAAGTGCATTCAGAGATGTTGTCGTGAGCCTGTCCCCGTTTCATAATGTGCTCACCGCATTCGACATGAGATCAGCCTCGACACAGTCAGGCGTGGTTTGCGCTCAGAGAGTAGCATGTGCGTTTGTTTAGCGTGTGTGTGCGTGCGTGCGTGCGTGTGTCGCGGAAGACGCACAATGCAATATTCTCTGTGCTCATCTCTGTTTCCTGTCTAAAGCATGTGATCCTGCAGCACTGAAGCTCATGACCATGTGCCTCGTGAATGCAATAGGTCAGAGTCGTCGACCGTCATAGTTTAAACATCCTCTTGTTGTATTCCACCATTGCGAATGTGAATATAATGAATATATTATAATGAATTGTCAGTAAAAAAAAAAAAAAAAAGGCTTCAAGTGCAGCCAGATGAACTTCAGCCACAGTTGAAGCATTTGAATGACATTTTTGAGGCTTGACCAGTGGTTTCTGAGTCATATGGTGTGATCACAAAGCATCTGAAGTGACTGCCTATAGCCTGCAGGCGAGCTGCATTAATGTTCATGTGACTCTGACATACAGGATGGTGTGTGTGTGTGTGTGTGTGTGTGTGTGTGTGTGTGTGTGTGTGTGTGTGTGTGTGTGTGTGTGTGTGTGTGTGTGTGTGTGTGTGTGTGTGTGTGTGTGTGTGTGTGTGTGTGTGTGTGTGTGTTCACAATCCTCTTCTCTGCTCATGTCCTGTCTTCCTTCTCCTTTCATAGTTGTTTAGGCCAATGACTCTCATGACTTTTCCCCCATAAACTCTATGTTAAACTGTGTGTTTTTGGTGTCTCCACTGCCAGGGTAGGCAGCAGATGTCTGTGAACATGCTGCGTCTTTCAAACGGATTCAGCTTGTATCTAGAATGTCCCCAGATTCCCTTAAAAACATCATGAGAGCTGCTGAGCGAGGAGAAATTAAATGAATTAACTTTTTTTCAATAAGGCTGTGGCGCATTCTAAATGATCTGTGCCTTCTTGTAAATGCGTCATTGAATGCAACACATTGAGTCGTTTCTTTCCTTGTAAAAAGTTTCAGTTTGTCGCGGCATCACTTTACCAATAAAGTGTGTCGAACGCCAACGTCGAGCAGCGATTTGACACAGTTTCGAACTGATTTCGCCACATACACTAAATTTATTGAGTTGTTGAGTTCAGAAAACACAAGTGGTCACATCTGGAAATGTGTTCAAATACCAGGTGTGAACTGACAGACTAAAAGCTGTCCACTGGTGATCAGCTCACCCATTCTTAACACAAAGAACACATTTCTCTACATTGTACTGTGTATAATTGTATGGGACAAAATAAAGCTGCTTCTTCTTCTTCTGAGGATGCATGCTTTTCTTTCTCCTCATGATTTTTTATTGTACAGACAAACTGCCCCATTTGCAGAGTTGGGAAGTTGAGTTTTTTTTTTTTTGGGTGAGCTTTTAAGTTGAAATGTGAAACAATATGGATGCTACTAAGAAGATTAATAATTATAGTGAATAATTAAGTGAAATAATGAAGTGAGATTCTGTAGATCTTATTTATTTCATCTTTGTGTTTGAGTTTGCATCATTTTGGATTTGAATTACAGAAATGTGCCTCAAACAGTACATAAACATAAGATGTGTTACAATAATATAGTCAGACAATAATAATATATTATGTTATGTGATAGATTTGTGTCGTTGTTATATGGAGCCTGTAGCTTCCACTGCTCGTACCAAAGAACTTAAATCTCTGTGGTGATTAGGCCTTCATTGTTTCAATGTGATCTTTATGGACATAATGCTGATGCTATCCTGGTCACAGTGGGTACCTGCTCTTCCTCTCTCATCATCTTCATCACCTTCTCTCTTTCCTTTTCTCTCCGTCTCATCGTGTCCTGTTTCACTTCCTCTCCCAGACCTGAGCTCTGACTCCTGCAGTCTTTTTCATTTTAGTCTATATCAGTGCAGACAGTAAACACAGGGTCAGGTGATATTTATATGTAAATGTTTCCTCCTCCACAGAGTTAATCCGATAATGAGAATTAAAATAAATAGGGTTACCTCATTTTAACATGCATTTAAACCCTTCACACAAACTGAACTGACAGAAAAGTAAGTCAATAAGTTTACCAGTCTGACACCGGATGGATGAACTCATGTTAGCCGACGAGCTCATTGATTAACTCGCCACACAGGAGATATTAGTCAGCTGATGTCTGGAGACGAATGTCATTAAACTAGCAGCAGTCCTCTAGTTAACTTCTGCACTACTGTGTCACACCTCCATGGATTTGTGTCGAGTTTGTTGACCTAGTTAGAGAACTACTGTGTTGAACAAAGAGTCACGACGAGTAAGGGCAAGATCATTCCCTCCACCCACCCCAACACAGCGCTTTTCAGAACAGTGCAGCACAGAGGCAAAACGCCCAAAAGCAAACGATTATTTTTGAATGTATGAATGTTTGATGATATGTGGCATATAAAAAAACAAATCAAAAACATTTTTGACCTGTTGTTGGCCTAGCAGGGAATCTCGTTGTACCATGGTCGGGGAAACCCTGCAGCGGGATATTGATCTTTTCGTGTAATTCTTCACCAGAGAGTGAAAATGCTCATTTCCCAGTATGTTGCACTGTCCCTTTAAAGCTGACATCTTAATTTGTGATTCAGCTAAATATTGATCACAAATGTTCGTTAAAATGTTTCTTTGGGATTTGATTCTGTCTGATTCAGCAGTCACAGTACGATTCAACATGATGTAATGTGGTAAAGGGACCTCAGACATCATGAGGGAACAAAAAAACCAACAAAAAAACATATTCAGCAAAAAAGGAAAAAACAGACATTGACACCATCTCTGCATCCACAAACTCAAAAGTCATTGTTTTCAGTCAAACATTTTGCATTTCATTTAAAACTGGGCTGTGAACGTAACTTGTTTTTTTATGTGATGATTTGATTCTCCTCATCAGTTCATTTGCCTGAAAAGGCTGCTGAAGCTTTGCATGTTCGGCTGCATCAGTTCATGCTCCGCATTTGTAGCCACATCAGGCAACATGCTGATTTAAACGTGACCATTTTTATTCCCGATGAATTAGCCTGTTGCTTTGTGCCTCTGTAAGGAAGACTAGCCTTTTTAAGGTTAACTGTGGCCCCAACTCAGACATGTTTCCCCCCCCTCCCGTTGGAGACTGCATGCTGGTAAAGAAAAACAGCTGAGGTGGTGCGACAGAGAAAGCAAAGATGTCTCTTTAAGAATCAGCTCTGGTGCTGCAGTTGGCTGGAAAGAGGAGAAAAGAGCGAGAGTATTGAAGTGCAGCCGATGGTGGGTTTGCAGACCGCCGCTGACTATGTTGTGAGGCAGGAAGTGTGACACGGAGAGCACAGGAAGGGGTGCTATGGAGCTATGCTTACGTTTTTGTCCAGCAGCTCTAAGGGCTGGGATCTGTTCACTTAAATAGAAGCTTTTCTTCATTTTCCAATAGTAAAATAAAGGCCATGGCTTTCCTTTTTAAAAATTTTATTTTTCCTCATTTCTGAGAGGTGGGAAAGACTTATTGTGTCTCAGAATACAATTTGAACGAAGTCTACTTGATGTAAATGAGTTCTAAATATTGAGCAGCCCACACAAAGTGTTGACATATTTTATGTTTTTTTATTTTAAGCATTTGAAGGATAACAGAAAAGTAGAATAGGCAATCAAAGAAATGTATGCACATGTATATAATGCAGAAAACTGGGACAGCAGAATGCACAAATTTGCATCTGTGATTTTGAGGAGTTTTGGGGGAGCATAAAAAAGACTCTCCTCCTCCCAACTCCTAAGGATAACCATTGCCACAGTGGATGCAGTGTGAACAGAACTGATTTATTCATATATCAGTTGCACTGAAAAGACCCTGAAGAGACAAATGACACCCAATTAAATCAAATTATGACTCAGGGTCATAACTGAGTGAACAGTCACTCCTCTGCTCTGATCTCTCATCCTCTTGACTTCATGGACTCTTCCTCCCCCCCAGGATATACGATTATGAGGTATGATCACGTTCAAACAACTTTATTAATCCCGCGGGGGGAGGAATTAATTTAAAACAGCTTGTACACGAAACACAGACAGACAATACATGATACAGATAAATAAAATGTACAAGGGAGCTGAAGAAAATCAAGATGAAAGGGATCAAATTTAAACTATTAATAAACAATTTAGACTATTAAAAAGGATCTGTGTACCGTTTAAGAGACGGACTGCAGGGGGAATGATTTAGAAGTTTTACATAGAGGTAAAACATAATGTCGCCAGATGTGACTAAACCACATCGATTTATCCAACATGAGTGATTAAATGTCAAAGATTGAAAAAAGCTACTAACTGGTCTGATTTTGATTAAGTTAGGGCTGAAAAATTAATCAAAATTTGATTAGAATCTCAATATGATCAATAGAGTTGGGCATCATTTGGATTTTTCGGATTCTGATTCCGATTCTGCTTCTCGGTTCTGGTTCTTGATGATTCTCCATTCGGGTTGTTTGAGGGGCGGGGTCAGAACAGGCCACATGCTTATTTCACACAAGAGAAATGTATTTTTGTTGTTGTTTTTTTTACTTTTATAGAAGCCTTTCTGTGTAAAGAATGTATCATTCTTTATGAATGACTCATTCATATTCGTGTCACGCCGTGGGATCACTGCCTCTGGCTTTGCAGCAGTAAACTGGCTACTAGTGTTAGCACTAGCGTTAGCAGACGTTCATCTGAGAAAAAACATATTTCAGTATTTGCATCCGACAGTTTATAGCAGTTCGGTCAAGTGTAACTTGTTTGCTGTCTCGCTATTGAGAATAAGACAAACCTTATTTAACTTTCACTTTGAGGTGCTGCTTGGCTGTTGGCTCAGGGTTGACTGAGGAGGAGGCTGACGCAGGTGATGGAGGCCGACAAACGCGTCAAACACGATACACTCATAGATTTTCACATCGTGTGGGCGAAGGTGTTAAGTCATGTTAGTTGTGTGTCCTTCCTTGCGCTAAATAAGTTTGGCACAGGTGCTGACCCTGCATTTTTCAGGGCAAATTAAAGCCACACTTTTGAGCGCCTCATGCTGGGGTCCATGGCAGACCAGGCTCAAAGCACCCATCCAACCTGTGAGGTGGAAACTACAGAAGCTGCAGGTCACCACCAACGAAACCGAAACTTTTAGTGTGAATGAAATTTATTTAGGAACCGATAAGCAGAAAATGTCTTAATGTCCAATGGAATCAGAGTTCTGGAACCTCGATGCCCAACCCTAATGGTCAAACTGTCTGCAGCTGCAGTCACAACATACTTTATAAATCATTGTGGTGCTACAGAGATGTCCTGACCTGAAAACCTCCACACATGAGGGAACATGGTTGTTTGGTCCAGACCCCATGCAGCAAAAATCACATCACTTTATTTATTTTTCCTGTTAAAATTCAATTCAAATCTACCTTTGGATTCCATCCACCATGGATTATTATTTCTCCAGCTTGTAAAACCTCGTTGCTGACTTCAATTTAATCACTAGTGGGAACCCCGGCACCCCTTCTCCTCCCACAGGTGGGGAACTAAAAAGAGGAAGTGCTGTGTGCCGTATATAATGTGTGTGTGTGCGTGTTGAAATGGGGCTTTCTGAATGTGAGTTTACAGGAAGAGGAATTACGAACTTCTGCTCGGTGCAGGGTTCTTTTTCAAGTGTTTTTCGATGCTGCTAATCTTCCTCTTATCTTTCTGTTTTCAGCTGCATGTGGCTGCTGTTCACAGTCTGCGCTTTTATGAGGAATGAATTCAGGTGCTTCTTCTACTGTCTTCTGAACATACTGCTGATTCTTCTATGGACACAGATTGAGTAAGTACCATGGAGAAGAAGCAGCATTTTCTTTGGAGAGGTGTCTTTTAGTGAGCAAAGGGAAAGGTGATACTGTAGCAGAAACCTCTTCTCACAGTTATATTATACCTGCTGAAATATATTATATAGGTGTGATCTGTTAAAAAAAGACTGCGGATGTGTATTGCTGCAGTTTATAAGAGGACTCCAGCCCAGTTTCTTTTTAACCAAGTGAGTTTATTGACTTTTAGGCTATTTATCTATTTCGATGATGGATCAAGTTATTTTTCCATGAAACGTTCAGTCAGTATTTGTGAATACCAACCCATGTGACAGAAGTTACTTTGGAGTTCAGAGTGGGAGACTTACTTTACTTTAGATGCAGTATGTGTTTAGACTCTGTTATAAGAGCAAACACAGACTAGAAGGTCTTTTATTGTATGTAAAATAAATGTATGCTGCATAAGAATGCAAATATCTTCCAGATTATGTAGTATTTAAGATTATTAACGTAATGTGAACACATGCAGTGTTTTATTGACATGTTTGGCATTGATTTGATTGGTCACAGCGTGTATACAGGGCCTAACATGGATAATATGTGTACATAAGGCTTTATTGGGATTATTTAGCATCTTTGGCTAACCACCCTACTATCTATGTCAGAGTAGGACTAAAGACAAAACAAAGATGAGCATTTTTTTAATTTGATATTTGTTTAAAGGTATTACTATAAATAAAAGTAAAGCCTTTCATACCTTAACATCACCAGGAGTATCCTGAACGGGACTCAGAACATGTTTCTTTTTTCATCTTAAGACAAAGTAAAGGAGATTTCTTTGTTGTTGTTATTGTTGTTGTTGTTTCTATTGTTTGTTGCTCAATGATTTTTTTTTCCTGCCAGGGCTGGAGGTTTAATCACTTTTAGTTGCATTTGCATCACAAAGATGTGTAAGAACCTCTGCTAAACCTCTGTCAAAGTCCAGAGTTAAACGTACCAAGTCACATCTGGTTGCACGGCACATATTTCATAAGAGGAAACGCACACACACACACACACACACACACACACACACACACACACACACACACACACACACACACACACACACACACACACGCACAATCCCTCAGTTTATAAGACAAATACACAAAGATCTTTCTACACAAGTTTTTTTTTGCCTACATTTCCTTCACAAGATGTATTCAGCACTAATTTCTTTATTTGAAGAATGTTCAAGAAGTAAAATTAACCTGCTGGGTTGAGTCTAAAACAACAGACACAGAACCACATCTGGTGTGTGTGTGTGTGTGTGTGTGTGTGTGTGTGTGTGTGTGTGTGTGTGTGTGTGTGTGTGTGTGAGAATGTTAGAGAGCAAATGTGAACACACCACAGGATGTTAGCTTAGCCACTCAGCACTGTTCCTGCACAGCCGACACATTTATTTCTACCCCGCGTTACGTTCAAAACGTCTAAAATAACCTTTTCGTCTGACTGATGTTCAAAATCAACTCAGATCATGAACTTTTTTAATGACCAGCAGCACTTTGAGTTTTTGATGACCTCCTGTGGGAGACGGGCACGTAAGAGTGTTATATTGGAATGTTTTTAATTGTTGGAGGCCACAAGGTGTGTTTTATTTGTGCTATTGTGTAAGAAACAGTAATATTTACTATTGAGCTGTGTGAGAATTTGGGTGGAGTTGAGTCGAACGTTATGGGAGTTTTGCTCTTAATAATATAACCACTGCCACAGACCTTCACCTCTGTGAAAACCACATGTTCCTACATTGAGAGGGTTTTTTAAAAAACTATTATAGAAAAAATAATTAAACTACTTTCTTAACATTATTATGGCTATTTTACAAGTACTTGTATTTTTCTAATGATTTTCAGATAGTGTTTAATGTCTTCTTTTATCCCAACATTGTTTGTACAGTATGTAAAACCAGCTGTTACTGAGTGAATAAGACTTTGCCTCATTTTCTTCTTTTTGCATGTGAATGTGACACAGCTTATAAAGTGAGCATTAAGTCAATTCAAACACATTTTGACTGACTGCCTGCTCTCTGCCAATAACTCAACAATGACCTGGAGACACACGGTTATGAGTTAAGCTACCAGAAATCTAATCGTTTTACTGAAAAGTGAACATTATCATTACCCTCATATATTATTACTGCCTGTATTTAAACTCCAACATCATCGAGGGCAGCTAAAAGATCCAATTCAGTTCTAACAGATAGAAACGGAAGATGATTGGATGGATTCACATAGAATAGAATAGAATGGAATAGAATAGAATAGAATGCTTTATTGTCATTGCACAACTGTACAACTAAATTCAGTGCATCTCTTTCAGTGGTTGGATGGAAAACATAAGGTAAAGTTAAAAAATGAGAACATATAATTACACAGAATAATAATAAATAGTCAAGTAATACAAAATAAAAGCCAGTAATAAATATCACACTCGGTCCAGTGTTTAATTTCTCTGATGACACATGGGTAGAAACTGTTACCGAGTCTGGGATAGGTGGTCAGACTGGCCTAAGTGGGGGAGGGTGGAGACAGAGTCAGATGAAAAGCGAGATAAATCAAATCAGCCATGCACTTTTACCTCCTCAAGGATCAGAATATATTCTACATGCATCCAATGTTTGGGTGAGAACATGTAGAGATTACTCTGTATGTGTCTGTGTGTGCGTTCACCGCAACTCTAATGAGGTTGAGGAGCACAGGAGGCTCAGTGACAGGATGAAGAAGCCTTTTTTTTTATGGCCATCTGTAAACTGAAACATATGTGAGCTTTAGTCCGTGTGTCTTACGGTGTCCCTTCAAAGCATTCCCACTCTGGAATCTGCCGTATCTCCTCTCTCCCTCTCTCTGTCTATCAAAAGAGCCATTGTGAATGTTTAGCTAATATTAGGCTGTGTGTGTGAGAGTATGAGTTGGAGAGAGGGGGAGAGACGTGGGGGAGTTGCATTTTGAATTTCGACAAACAGGCCTGTTTCCTATGACGGAAGTTGAGTATCTTTCTGTATTTCCTTTGAGCTGCTTCAGTTTCATTAGCGAATCTTACAGCGACTGACAGCCACGACATACATGGACTCAGTTTTCTTCTTTGTAGTCAATGCATTTTGTGTATTATTTTGTATATAGTAGAGATCGTGTTTCTGAGAGTGACGGTGGCTGCACAATAATACCAAGGTGGGGTTTTCCAGTCCCCCTCCCTTGCAACACATAAGGAACCCCGTTACATGGACGCTCGCCTCTCTGCCTGATTTCAATCTGCTAGCTCTGTAGTTGTCACTGTTTCATCACTGCTGCAGGAAACGAGTTGATGAGTTAGTGTCTGCATCCTGTGAAAGTCAGTCATATCTGAACAACCTTAATGATAGACTAAACGGTGTTCACTCTCTGCTATCCAGCGTGGTCTGCTCAAATTAGTTCATTCAGCATATGCTAAATAGCCTCAGTATAAAGTGGTAGATGATGTCTTCGATTTTTGACATTTAACATAAGTTGTTAACACTCAAAAGAAAATATGATAACTAGGGTTGGGCATCGAAAGCCGGTTCCAAAACTCCAATTCCTTCGGAATAGTTAAGACATTTTACTTTTTGATTCTGCTTATCGGTTGTTAAATAAATTTCACTCTCGCTCAAGTTAAGTTTTCCATTTCCGTGGTGGTGTTATGCAGCTTCCATAGTTTCCGCTTCAGACGTTGGGCTCCGTCGTGGACCACAGCCAGCGACGCTCAAAAGTATGGCTTTATTTAAAATATGCTTTTTAATATATACATAACAAACTGCAGCGGAGACGAGAGTCCGGGTCTCAGATGCGCCGCGTCACCAAGAGGGATTAGTAAGGCTAGGTTATGTTTGTTTTTATGTTTGCAGGGATATGATCAATTCTAGTCTGTTGTTGTAAGTATATGAATGAGTCATTCATAATAAATGACACATTCTTTATATAGACTGGCTTGTATAAAGGTATTTTTGGATTTGTATTTTTTTTAAATCCATTTTTCTTCTTTGAAATAAGAGTTTAGCCTTTTTTGCAGAAAAATCAGAACCATAATAGTTCAGATCCAAACGATGCCTTACCCTAATGATAACCACAACCATCAGCTGAACCTTTTCTATGAGGACATTATTCATGTCACTATAATCCTCACATTCATATTCATAGTACTCTGTGCATGGTTTTTATTGTTGGTGCCTGTTTTCTATTCTTTATCTCTGTATGTAGCTCCAGATCTCTCCACCTGCTTTGTATTAGTGTACATGTACTAATAACCTTTATACAATCAAACGGTTCACCAAGTGGTGAACCTCGCCCCATCCTTCCTTGTGAATGACTGAGCCTTAGGATGATGTCCCTTCCGTACCCGATTATATGATCACCTGTTACCTATTAACCTGTTTACCTGTGGAATGGTCCAAACAGGTGTTTTTTTTAGCCTTTATTGTTGACTTGACAGCTGAAGATGAGACAGGAAATGTCGGGGAGAGCAAGGGGAAAGACATGCAGCATAGGGTCACGAGTGGAATCGAACCCATGGCCACCGCTAGAGGACTCAGCCTCAGTTGGTGCGCAAGCTCTACCAACTGAGCTAAACACCCCCCCCCCAAATAGGTGTATTTTAAACATGGCACAATCCTCAGTCTTCTGTTGCCCCTGTCAGGATCAAGTAAATGCTCAGTTTACCTCGACTCATCAAAATGAACTGCTCACTTACAAAAGGCCCAATCACTGACAGAACGGTTTGAGTTCAGACACCAATTTAAAGGACTGCTCATGTCATACGAGAAAAGAGCCTAACAGGTTTGTGTGCTCGCTCTCTTCATTTTTTTTTCTTTCTATAGTTCAAATGCAGCATTGACTTCCTGTTTGTCAGCAGCATACAGGAAGTGAGAGATACTGAGAGGATGGTCTGACTGTGTTTGTGACTTGAGATGAGTGGGCAGAGCTGTGTGTGTTTTTGTATGAGGGGAAAGTGGCTTGTGTTGCTGTGAATTTGAACGTGTACGTATTTCTGTGCGTGTAGTTCAATGTGCTCCGTATATCCAGCCTCTTGCCTCCTGAGGATTTCTGCTTCAGGACATTTTACCTGACCTGACCTCTGTCATCTCAGTTCTTCTCATTAAAGATGGTCAGATTAATGCTGCAGAATGCCAATGATGTATTTGTCTGATATTTATTGCGTGTCCCTGTATAGAATATGTTGCAATACCAGTGTGTTCATCTTGTGTTGTATTTTATTATGCATGTCTTATTGCTTTAACTCTCCTCCAGGGTGCAGCGTCCAGTGCAGACAGTGTAAAGTGGAGAGAGGAAGATGCCAGCTCCACCTCCCCCACCTCCCCCAGGGCTTCCCCCACCTCCCACCTTTAATGCTGTAAGTCATTCTATGTCTTACCTGACTGCTCGGTTGGATCTGCTTGCTCTGTCCTCTTGACTGTGCTCAGCAGCGACACCTTATGGATTTATAATGCCATTACATATTTCAATAAAGTCCTTAGTTGTTTTTCCTCTGTCTGGGTGTTTTCTGCAGCGTACCTCTGTCTCAGTGTCTGTGTATCACTCTGTGTGTTTGTTATAGGCCAACACAGACAAGCCAAATGTGAGCCGTTCAGAGCAGCACGGAAGGACCGCTCTGTTGTCGGACATCTGTAAAGGAGCCAGATTAAAGAAAGCAGTGACCAATGACCGCAGTGGACCCATATTGGACAGTATGTCAAGACCTCTTTAAGAGCACTGATGTCTATTTTTATTGTCCCCAGAGAGGAAACTTAGCTTGCAGCCAGCTGACATAGTCACATGCCTCAGTTTAAAACAAATGCTAGGGAAGTAAAGAATAAGTCACTGACACAGTACAACACTGTCCTGTCCTGACTAACCACATCTTTATGCAAATGTCCTGAATTATTGGTAGAAAATGTATCCGGCAAATTAAGAATTTAATATTCTTTTGTTTATCCTATCAGACCCTAAAGGAGGAGGAGCAGGCGGTGGAGGAGGAGGAGGCGGCGGCGGCGGTGGTGGTGGTGGTGGGGCTCCTGCTAGTTTAGGAGGCCTATTTGCCGGAGGGATGCCCAAACTGAGGTCTTCAGCAAACAGAGAGTCCAGCGGTAGGTAGATAAATGAGTAAATAGTAACCATGGTGCTCCTCCAGCAGTAAACATGTTGGGTCAATCTGTGACTCCAATGTAAGTGTGAATGGTTGCCTGCCTCTGTATGTGATTGGTTGGCAGGCTAACCTGTCCTTGCCCAATGTCAGTCAGCTCCAGTCCCGCTGCTATCCTCAAGGATAATAAAGATAATGACCAACACAGAAAACACTGGATCTAATGTCACATCTAATACAGTTAATTCTACTCATTCCTTTTCTCTCCTTCAGACTCAGGGCCCACCCGAGGACCCATGCTCCCCCCAGGAGGCCGTTCTTGTGGGCCCATGCCCTTCAGTGGTAGTGGCGGCCCACCTAAACTCCCAGCAACTCCTGCTAGTGTCCGTGGCCCCGTCCCTGATCTCCCCAAGGGCCGGCCCAGTCTCGCATCAAGGCAAGACACGCCAGGAGGCCCCCCTCCTCCTGTACCCAACACACCTCGACCAATCCAGAGCTTCCATTCTCGAGGGGGCCCACCTCCACCATCATTACCTGGAGGACCAAGGCCCAGCCCATCCTCTGGACCTACACCTCCTACTCTTCCACCAGGGAGGCACGGACCTCTCCCTCCACCACCAGGAGGCTCCTCAGCTGGGCCAAGACCAGGACTCTCTGCACCCCATCCACCCCCAAACAGCAGCCGACCTCCCTTTCCACCAGTTTCCGGGGGGAGGCCTCCGCTTCCTGACGACCGACCCCCACCACCTCCAGCTCCTGTGGGAGGTCATCGGCCATCTATGCCCCGTGATGTGCCGCCTCCTCCTCCTCCACCCTCTGTCAACTCCAAACCTTCTGCTTTCTCTACATCTCGGTCCTTAGCGAGCGGAGGTGCTCCCCCTCTCCCACCAGGCCGACCGGGCCCTCCTCCTCTCCCACCCTCCCCGGCTGGAGGGGACGACCACAGCACCCCTCGTCTGCCCCAAAGGAACAGCTCACTCAATAAGTACTGATAAATATTTATCTGTTTCTGACATACACGCATATTATTTAAGTGTCAGTAGATAAATGCATTGAGGCCAGATGTGTTTAAGTCATTTTCCATCAGGCACCAGATGCTGAGAGAATGTTTTTGATAGCTGAATAGCTTGTTGTTGGAGTTAAAATGTGCAATTATTGAATTTTAATTCTGTTCCTCCTGACCAGCCACAGTCCAGCTCCACCACACGGTCGGACAGGACCTCTCCCTCCTCCCCCAAATGAGAGGCCGCCGTCTCTTGGCAGGAACCAAACATCAACACGCACAGGTGAACAGCCTTGATAAATGCATTGAGCTGCAGAAACACCATGAGAAAAACTGTGAAAAGTTCATTATACAAATGTCAGTTTTTGCCTCTACCTCCACAGGACCCCTTCCTCCCCCTCCTCCTTCAGGGCGTAGCATGGGTGGTGGCAGTGTGAGGTCATCGCCAGCTCCTTCTCCTATTGGTCGACCTGGCCCGGAGCCCCATCGAAGTGGACCCGCTAGACCTCCCCTCCCTCCGGACCGGCTGGGGGCAGGAGGGCCACCTCCTCCTCCTCCACCACCCATGGGTAACGGCCTCCATCATTCTCACCACAACCAGATACAAGGTGAGTAAATCACTGAAGGTGCTAGTTTGGTTTATGTGTGTGTTAATGAAGTAATCTGGAGAGCAGAGACTCTAATGGAAGTCACAGGACAAAAATAGATGGGAGTTGTCCTGCACATTACACCGGGAAGGAAACTGTACATTATTTAGTGAAAGAAAGGTACAATAATTCAAAGTGTGTGCCGGTGCAGGCAGATGATATAAAGTCTGCCTTTCAGAGGATTGACTCTGCGCTTTCCTACTGTGGGCAAGAGAGATCTGTTGCCCTCACTGTTGTTTTTACCACATGAGTACAGCTATGGCAGAGAAACCCACTGAACTCCTGTTGGTGTTTCTATTCCACTCAACCAGGTTTGTTTTGGAACAGAATGGGGGAGGAAACGTGATGCGAGCTCCCAAAAGTCCTGTCCCAGAAAAATCGTCACACTTCCTGAAGTCACAATAATGCGACTGTAATACTGTGATGATGTACATTTGAGATACAACGACTATTTGTATCGCTGGTGAAGTGCTTCCCTACATAATTCACATTCTTTACTGGGTTCCATTCAAGTTGCTTTGCACCAGCTGTTTCTGTTTTTGAGAAACCTTTGTGTTAAATCACAAGAATCCAGTCTAAAGTGAGAAATGAACTGCCCTCTGTTTTATTCTCTTTTCCACTAGAAGACTCTAATCTGTGATTTTCAGTCTGATGGAGAGAAAAAAATCCATGACCTCCATTTTTGTCTATTAACAGATGAGTGGGAGTCTCGGTTCAATTTTCATCCCGTGTCGGACTTTCCTCCACCTGAGCCTTATGTGCCCTTCCAGAAGACCTACCCCAGCAGGATTGGCAAGACTGATGGCAGAGGTAACACACGCACGCACACACACACACACACACACACACACACAGCTTGTATGTCATACCACACTGAAAATACTCCACTATAAGTTAAATACTGTAATATCTGAGGTTTGTGGATTAACGTTACTGCTGTATATATGTGTGTGTTGCATTTTACTACAGTAGATGATGAAGGTTGAGCTCATTTAACTACTTTATGTACTGGTTGGTAGTTTATTCTGCAGCAATGAGTCACATTCTATGAGATCATCATATGTTTGTAGAGTTGCTGTCCTGTGAGAACCATGTATCCCCAACATGTAGGGTTTCTATTGATTAATTAGTTTAAGAATTTGGAGAATGTTCTTGACCCTTAAAAGAACACTTTATTGTTCAGTTTAGCAGAAAAATTCAAAATCACCAAAGGTAGACATTTGTGGTTTTCACTAGAAAAGTAATAATCTGAAAGGTAACTGGCAAGTACAATGTTTCTTAAGTACAATACTATAGTGAACAAATAGGACAATAATTAAAACTCTGGAAAGCTAAAGAAAATGCTTCTTTGTGCTTTTGCTTCTTCCCAGGTTCTGCTAAAAAGGAGAGAGGAGCTCCTCCTCTTCCTCCTATACCCAGGTGAAGAAGAAGTGGCAGTAAACACAACCCCTGGAGCTACTCTTTCTTTTCCCCCCCTCTCTCTCTTTCGCTGTTTCTCTGTCTCTCTCTCTCTCTCTGTTGTGATCCTTGTGCTTTTACCTGCAGCTTGTGGTTCATCTATAGACTGAAGCGTGTAAAATGGACCTGGAGTAGGTTTGACCAAGTGCAAGCACACACTCATAATGTGGAGTTTACATCATGGGCCTCTGCAGCAGCAGAATGGCACCATTTAAAGACCAAAGCCTGTTCATGCTCCAGTACACTGTGTTCAGATAACGGGAAAAAAACAAAACAAACTTGCACCTTTTTCTGCATTGTGTTTTTTTTTTCTTCAGATTTACAACCATGCTGCAGCAGAAGATGCTTTTTTTGGGTGCATTTCTTTGACCTGTTTGCTATGAGACAGAGATCACTTTAAAACAACAGCATTTTCTGTTTCTTCTTCTGCTTCCATTGGTCCATTTTTTCCAGAAATTGCTTGCTAGATATAATATTTTACCAGCCTGCTACACATTTAGAAAAGAAGACAAACTCTTACTTGACAAATGAACCAGCATTTGGCAGGTAGCACAAGTCCCAGCAGAGACAACATTAAGTAAAGCTAAATCGACATCTTTATTATTGTCAACATAGGAATCCCAGGGTTACGGTATAGGGCCTATAATGCAACTCATTTTTACCAGTGTTGCTCTTGTGCCTTTTTGTATTCAGGATTGTAATTTTCAGGCTGCTTAAATTATTTAAATAGCCTTTTGTGCCTTTAAATTTTTTATGCCTGTTTGTTCAGCTGGATCGGTTCGACTCTGCTTATGTAAATTGCAAAACAGAAGCAATACAGCAGCGCGATTGCCACAACTTTAGAAGACTTAGTATGGCGAAGTGTCAATTACAGCATCAATGCATAGACAGATGTGGAACCAAACTAAAAATGGTCACAACCTCCTGCTACCACCGCACAACACATCAGGGGAGAAGCGGGTGTTTAATTTGTCGAAGCCAAATATGCCTTCACAGTGTGTATATTTACATCTGTGTGTTTCTGTTGGAGCCACTTAATGGTACTTTTCATTTGTTATATGTGACGTGAGCGTGCATTTAATGTTTATGATTGAGATGTTATAAAGGATGTTGTACAGTGTTACAGCAGCTTTGGTTTACAATAGGACATTTTTTTATTTTGCTGTTTTGTTAAAAGCTGCCTTGATTTACTATGAAGGAACTATGTATGTATTTGTATGATTTAATCAAGTGGTATTGATGGACTGTATTATATAAATTATGTGTCTGAAGTGTGCAGTATTATTGTTTTTCCTTTTTTTGCTTCTTCTAGCACTGCTTTGACGGGTCTTTTGTGTACGGGATGTATTATTATCATGTGTTGAAAGAAACATTCTTCTTAAAGACAATCATGGGGAAATATTCCTATTCACATCAATAAATAAAATACTTAAAGATGCTTTATGTGCTCTACATGGGGTTAAATGTGCTTATTTTTGGACTATACGTTTAAAAAAATTTGATATTCCTGCACAAAGGATGATCATTTGATCACAGATATTTGACAGTGATTTGTCATGCTAGTATCAAGATGTAGTGACGTGTGTATTATCAGATAAATATTACGCATTTTACATTTTTGTGCAATAAAGCTGGACAACACCATACATATGACAGTGTAACTGATATACAAGTTATTGGGATTTTGGCTATTATGATGTTCCTTAAATGCTGTCATTTGTAGAACTTTCTGTAGTCGTCAATCTCAAAATGTCTTGATTTCATCATTGTCTTGTGATTTTATCAATAATTATCACCTTATACAAATTACGACATCATTGTTTAAAAGTATCAGTCAAGCCTCCTCTGTGAGGAGGGGCTCTGGAGATGGGGCTGGAGCCTGGAACCTGGAAGCTGTACTCATTCAGATTTTCAAGTCTGTCTTACCGACTAGCTTTAACAGCTTTAACTCAAACATGTCAATGTTACAATTTTTTGGCGGTTTGATACAAGAGGAAACATGCAAGATTCTCATTTTCCGTGACCAAATAAACCTACCATGTTGATTATGCATACATTTGACTATCCCTAGAAAGGTAGATCATTTGTAAATAATGCAATAGTGATGCTCTACATCCATTTGTAAAGCTTATTAAGACAGTGGTTCCTGAAGTTTTTCAAATTACCATGCCTGTATTTGATAAGACTTTGTCCCAATGTCTGCCATTTGATATGGAATTTGTTGTTTTGCATTGAAAATATATGAATATAGCTTAAGTCTAAAATTCACATCTAAATTTACTTGTGAATGGAATTATAGTGAAAATTATTTATTTCCTGTTTTGCAGGGGGACCTTCTGGAACTCCCTGCAGATTGAAATCTTGTTCACAGCGTTAACCTTTTTACTTTGGGTTCATATAATTTTTAAAATAATTTATGGTACTCCTGCAAAATTATGATAGTAAATGCATCTCACTGAATCTCATATAAGCAAACTTGCTTCCCAAGTACAGTATGTCGAACTATACGGCAAAGTATAAGAGGTGATCAGAGGAAAGCAGGCATTTTGGATTTTATTAACATAGGCAGATAAAAAGAATGTTTAAACCCTTTCTGCGTTTGTTGCGTCTTGACTGAAGGGGTAGTATGACCGCATTTAACAGATGAATAACAAAATCACGATGAGCCAGACTATTCTGGATGTCATTTGATAGTCACGTTGTAAAACAGCTCGTGAACTCAGGTCCCTGAATATATCATCTCACTGCACGCTTTTATCCAATCACAATCAGTCTTTGAAGCGTATCTTGGCGATGATTGGCTGTATATTCTGTCAGCCATTTCTAGGGCGTTGCCACTGGGCAGCTGTCAGATTCAGATTTCTGAAGCAAATCTAATCATGCAGACGGCAAAACACAAGCTTGTCCCAGAAGCAAGGCCGATAAAGTTTGTTCACATCTGCGCAGAAATGCTCTTGTAAATGACAGAGGTAAGCGCACAACTTGTAAACAAATCCGTTTTAATAATATATCAATGCCAGATGTTGTATTTCAGTCTTGTTTTTAGCATGCACCTTGCTAGCGCTAACAGTCAGCTGTGACAGCGGTGGCAAAATGGAAAGCATTTTAAGCTGTTAAACGTGGCGTAACATTAGTTTTTGTATGTACCAAATGCCTTCAGATAATATAAGTGTCTTGTCAGTCAACAAAGCAGGTTGAATTGCCTGTGCTAACGTAGCTACTGGTATAATGGTATGTTCAAGCTCAGAGGCGTAAATAGGGATTTTTGGCATCTCGAGAGACTGTTAGCCGACGGCTCCTCCTTCATATTATTTTTCATTAAAACGACCAGTCTTGGTTTCTTTTGAGTTCCATTCAGCAGAGAGACATTATGATTTTGCAGTTGCCCTCATCCTCTGCTCCGTCTCGTTGCATTTAATATTTCTATCATGCCAGTTTACAAGTATTCCACCATGGTATGTTTTTCCATCCTTATCTCTCTCCAGGGTGCTGATATTCCCTAGCCATCACCTGACCACCCTGACTCCATCCCATCCCATCCTCACCATGGAGATCGCCAACAAGTACGTGCTGATCCACGGGAAGAACGTATCCCATAGTACCCTAGTGGGTTCTGCTGCAGTGCCCCACATGTCCATCGACAAGCTCTTCCCGGCTCTCCTTGAGTGCTTTGGCATCATATTGTGTGGCTACATAGCTGGCAGGTAGGTTTGTGACATTCGGCTAAACATTCAGCCAGAATGTTCAGGGTTTGCTATGTGCAGGGATTCTGCAGACACCAAATGAAAAATATAAGAAAATGACAACCACTGTGTGCATTTCCGCCTATTTCTTCCTCTTCTTCCCTACAGGGCAGATATCATCACAGAGAACCAAGTGAAGGGTTTGGGGAGCTTTGTGTCTAAGTTTGCTCTTCCAGCTTTGCTCTTTAAAAACATGGTGCTGTTGGACTTTGGTGATGTCATCTGGGCATTTTTTTGGAGTGTTCTGGTTGCTAAGGTTGGTATCTGTCTGATTTTGGTAAATTCTCTGTGAAAGTTCTTTAGAAGTCAGACAAGAGAATTATATAAGTACGAATCTGACTTGATGCCCCCACCCTGTGTGCAGGTGACAGTGTTTGTGATGGTATGTGTGCTCACTCTGATGGTGGCCAATCCAGACAGCAGATACAGCAAGGCTGGCCTGTACGCCATCTTTGCTACGCAGAGCAATGACTTTGCCTTAGGATACCCCATAGGTGAGGTAGACAACAAATACACTCATCATACAAGTAAAATATTGAGTTTAAGAAACATTTAGTATGTATTCTTCCTTGTCTTTCCCTCTTGTCTCTGTATTTCTAGTTGAGGCTTTGTATCGGAGCACATATCCAGAGTACCTGCAGTACATCTACCTAGTTGCCCCAGTCTCCCTCATGCTCCTCAATCCTGCTGGTTTCGCTCTTTGCGAGGTGCAGAAGTGGAAGCAGGCCAGCCACTCGCAGCACAGCACTCTTGTCATTGTGGGAGTTGTAACCCTACAGGTATTGTGTGTATTTACACGTTTTTAAGGTGCAGAAAAGACCATAGCAAGTGTGACACACCTTTACCCACTAAGAGGTTCCAATATATTTGTCTTAGTTTGACAAACTCAGGCCTTTGATAAAGTTGGACCTGAAGATCTTACCTACTGGCGTTTAAGTTGTTTTGCCTCTGCAGGTGTTGAAGAACCCAGTAGTGTTCATGGTGATCGTAGGAATCATCGCCCACTTTGCCCTGGGCCAGCAGATCCCTGCTGTTCTATCAGAGTTCATAGATGGTCTGGCTAACTCTTTTGGAGGGGCAGCCTTGTTTTACCTTGGCCTCACTATGGTGAGTTTTCAGTCTTCAGTCATTATGAATGAGTTAAGACTTAGTATACATTTAGTTTAATCATATTTCATTTGTTTTAACTCTATACTTTCAAGATCTTAAGTTTAAAATACCTTATGTTTTATCATTTATTTACTGTTTATCTTCTATTCAACCATGTGTAAGTATGAAGGACATCGTCAAAGTCATGTCATCCCTCTTCTTTCTGTGGCAGGTTGGCCAGCTTAGAAAACTAACCAGAGACACAGGAGTTGCCCTGATTCTCCTCATCACAGCCAAACTGTAAGCGGGACTGGCATTGTGTATATGTGTGTGTTAAAATGTGGTGGTGGTGGTCTTATTTACACAATACTGTATATTTAAATGTTGTCTTTTTAATCTTTGTTATTATATTTAGCTATAGTGTATAATGCCATCCAGTGTAATGCCACCACCATTACACCATTGCACCTAAAAGCAATAGACCCAGGATAGTTTGACCCTCCATAATATAACGTTTTGAGTCATCCTGCTAACAGACAAACACAGGATGGCAGCAAAAACATGACCTCCTTGTCGGAGGTGTTTGTTGTTTTACTGCTTAAACAACTGGTTAATGAAGTTTTATAGACTAATTTTCTAAAAACTTTGTACCTCCTTTCTCTTCAGCCTGGTGATGCCGCTGGTCTGTAAAGACATGGTGGATATCCTGGATGTAGGAGTGAACAGCACGAGTCCCAACCACACCAGTTTGTCTAACTTTGCTTTCCTATATGGAGTCTTCCCAACCGCACCCAGTGTGGCCATCTATGCTGGACACTACAACATGGAGCTAGAGGTGGTGAGTACTGTTGATCATAAATCTTACTTTAAAAAAAACAAACATATAGTGTAGTGCAACAAAGTCACATTTGAAACATTCCAATAAGACAGAGGAGGTTCAGGAATAGTTTGAGCCATCTGTGTGAAATTCATAAATCAGAGCTGAAAAGAAGGATTCCCTATTTTAAAAAAGATCTGTTCAGCTGTGAAGCATGCTGTGAGTGTTCTGACCCTGACAGGTCACATGATAAGAATAAGCCACACACACACACACACACACACACACACACACACACACACACACACACACACACACACATACAAAAGCCATGGAAAATCCTATTTATTGCTTCAACTTTTGAAAACTTAGAATTTTCTACAAATTTTATTTTTTGTTGTTTCCATGGAAACGTAATTCTGAACGGTGGTCATCTTGTCCAGAGCATATCTAGCAAACTATCGATTCTAGCCTCGACAAACTTTACACAGATATTACCAATAATACATATTTGTGCCTATTGATAGTTTGAATTTTATTCTTTTATCCAGAGCATGTCTGGCAAACTATGTATTAAAGCCTTTTCAGACAGGTTTCTCACTAATATCATCAGATCCACATCTGCCTGCCGTATATTAAGAAAACAGACATTTCCCAAAATGCATTTGCCTTGTACCCAGACGACATGCTAACACTGTCAGTTTGTGATGTTAAGTACTTACATTTCCTTCTCTCTGTCCTTCCTTTAGGTAACATCAGGGATGGTAATCAGTACGTTTTTGTCTGCACCAATCATGTACGTGTCGGCCTGGTTATTAACAATCCCTCTGATGGACCCAACACCCTTGGTGACAGAACTGGAAAATGTTAGCTTCAACATAAGCATTGTCAGCCTTGTAGCACTGGTAAGTATGCTTGTAGACATATTTAGGTCTTTTGGACTAAGACTGATGTTTTTAAAGCCCTCCTTATCCTTATCCATCTGATTGGATGGAATACTGAAATATCTCAGCAAATAGAAGCATGTGATGATGAGACAACATGAGAATATTATTAAAGATGACTTTTATAGGTCGTATAGATGCTGACAAATACTTAAATGAATGATTTCCCAAGCACAGCAGTAAAAATGTTTGATCATGTGACCGTTTCTCGTCTCAGGTGTGGACCATAGCGGTGATGTTGCTAAGCAGGAAATTTACCAGACTTCCTCACCTCTTTGCCTTAAATCTTTTCCTGGCTCAGGTCAGTCTCCACTCACAACACAAGACATATAAAGCTTAAAACAGTGTATTAATTATAAGTGTTTAGGAGCACTTGATTCACCCGAGAGGTGTTCTTATAATGATATTTGGAGGTCATTTTTGGTTTTGTGTTTCTGCTCATTTATTATATATATATATATCTATATCATTCACTTTCCTGTTCTGCCTTGATCTGCTGTCCTCTGCTCTAGTTTCTGGTGTGTGTCAGTATGATCCTGTGGAACTCCTTGGTGAAAAAAGAGGATAATCTTCTCGGTAAAATTCTCACCTTCACTCTGCTCTACGGGTCTCTGTACAGCACCTACATATGGACAGGTAAGTGTGTGTGTTTGTGAGCAAGTAAGAACACCTCTGTTTGACCCGCTAATGAAATTGATTATGTTTATGTTGGTGTTTGCGTAAAATAGTTTTATTCTGTTGTTACAGGTTTAATCCCTCTCTGTCTGACCCTGACTAAAAGAGACGATCTGCTGAGACTCCGACCTGGAGTGTTCATGATATTGGGTTGGGGGTAGGTGGTCACACCCAAAACACCTTGGGAACTGTCTGTGGAAAAAAAGCAACATATTATATCTTGAAGCCATGTGAATAAAAAATGTCCTTTTGTGTGTTTGT
The DNA here is from genome assembly GCA_037577475.1 of Chaunax sp. Z400. NCBI lineage: Eukaryota > Metazoa > Chordata > Actinopteri > Lophiiformes > Chaunacidae > Chaunax > Chaunax sp. Z400. The sequence goes on from CM075193.1 coordinate 21,100,180, forward strand.
AGGGTTCCTTTCCTTATGGTCGGAGGTCTTCTGATATCAGGAGAGAGGACTGATACTATAGACTCTGCCTTCTTCTATGGCAGAGCTCAGGTTTCTTCATTACCTTCTCTTTTTCACATTAACACTCATTGTTCATATATATATATTCTATGTCCTCCTCTCCCTCTGCTCTGCTCGAGTCTTTTCCCATTTAAAATCTGCCTAGGAGCTCTCTACTCTTACGTATAACTAGGAATTTTATGAATATCAGAATAAATTCAACGTGAAGAAGGTTTTTAAAAAAATTTATATTCTTCTCTTTGCTCTTCTCTAGATAATCATCACCGCTGTGGTGCTTGCAGTCAGCCTGGTGCTTGGTGCAATATCTCTGATGGGTCTCAGCCAGGGAGACAGGGAGCAGAGAGGCTACCAGACCCTGAACAGAGCTCCTTTTCCAGACATCAGTGATGAGCAGAGCGCTCCTGGTGGCCTGGAGGATCCACAACTACAACAGCCACCTATGGCCAATTCACCTGCCTGCAGCAACAATTCAGGTTCTGTGCTAATACCTTAAGTTTATTCTAAGTAGGATTGGAAGCAGTCAATTTAGGTTTCTGAAATGTCTGTAACTTTAACCAATTAGTACTTGCTGAGCTGTAGTAAATGTTTGTACCATTTCTGTTGTGTTTCCAGATCTCCACAGTTTCTCTACCCTCCAGACCTTACCTGACATGATAGCCAGCACGCAGAGGGAGCACACAAACAGCACAGGTCTCATACACAAATATGATTGTTTACGTTTCCATCTTTTTAATGCAAACTGTGACATTTCATTTCATAGCCCATTAGTAAAGAGGATTTCTAAAAAGAGCACTTTTCTATTTCTCTGGTTTATCGTAAGGCTTTCATTTAGGAGGTTACAGCAGGAGATTTATGTGTGTTCTTCTACAACATAGAAATATAATTTTGTGCAGGTGATTTAGGAGCTGATGTCTACCTTTTAAAGTATCTAAATCAAGCCAAATCAGCTCAAGAACAAGAGCAAGACATCAGCAATATTCTATGTAATAAAATAAATTGGGGGAAAAATTATAATACGAAAATATCAGGATGTTAAGGATTTCAGTCACCCTGGGGTTTTAACAGTAATGTTTCTTTTCCATTTCAGGCCACAGTATGGCGCAGTGTGACAGGCAGCTGCAGGATTCTTCCTCCTCCGAGCAGCCGCTGAACCTGCCACCACCCGGGCCTCAAAGCAGCAACGACGACAGTCAGACAGTCAGACACGTTCTGCTGTGTCTGCTGCTTTTCGTCAGCCTGCTAGCGGTGATGTTTCAAACACTCGAGCGTCGTATGTTTGTGAATGTGTGAGCGGAATTGGAAAATTGGCAGGAAGTCCAAAAGGAGTCTGGTGAAATCGCACACAGACTCTGTCCAGATAGATGCATGTGAATGCTGATTGAAGCACAGTGTTGTTTTCTGTTCACGTGATAGCGGTCGTCACGGTATACTAAGGTTCTTGTCAGGTAGCACGCTTAGTATCTTTTTATCTGCACATTCAAACATTCCTACTCATCTAAACATTGTCCATTTAAGCTGGGAGACCCTCTCTATATGCTCCACAAGCTCTCTCAGCTTTTTTTCAGCTATATATAAATAAACTAAATAAACTGTAAAGAAAGGAAATAGTCTTACTCCTATTTTCCACAATGAACAGAAAAATACAACCGCGCACTTTTTGAATTGAAGTTTCTTGCTCTACCGAACTAAGACTAGCTTTATGTATTAACCACTGTGATAGTTCACTGAATGAGTCTGTCACTGAGCAGCAGCTTAGTTTACTTTACTTTATTAAGTCGTTTATGTCAGCTGTTAATGAATTCCTAATGCGTTCAAAGTTAGCTATATTATATTTTCAATACATGACACATCTTGATATGTGAGAGTGGGACCTAGAAAGACACCTAAATATTTAACTTCATCAACATTTTTTTTAATCTTTTGCCCCTTTTACATAAATACTAGGAAAAATCTTTTTATTTTTCTTTGTTCAAAAAAAATACTCATTCTATGGAAGCAGACCATTAAAACAAAAACAAACAAAAAAAGACAAAACTTGCACCAATTTGTAAGGAGCTCAGCCAATCACCAGCAGCCAATATATTCATCCAATCATCCAAGCCTGCTGGCAACTCATATAAACATAATTTGAGAAGCAGAGACGTAAACTGTGCAGATAAGTGTCCTGATGTCTGATTGGTGAATGTCTGCATGTAGAACCTGTCCAGCTGTCTGTGGTGGCTGTTCAACAAAGATCCAGGAAGACTTTACCTTGAACTACAGTTCTTCTGTGCCGTGGCAAACTACGGACAGGTACCCGTGTATGTTGTTGTCCTTAAATGTGTCAGTATGGAAACTGTTAACTACTAATGTAAAAACACAACTCTCTCATGCTTTGTGCCAGGGTTTCCTGTCCTTTGGGATCTTTGGTCTGGACAGACACCTCATCATTTTGCCTTTTAAAAAGAGGTGAGACTTCTAGGTGATCGTCGGACTGACTGACGCGTTTATCAGTACGTACACCAGACAGACAGAACTAGAATCCTGTTTTTTTGTATGCCAGGTTGCTCGGGCTGTGGCAGGGCAGGGACGGCGACGATTTGAGTCCCTCAAATGTACCAGAGGAGGTCAGGCTGACCTGTACCCAGTTTGTCCGGTACCACAAAGATCAGTGTGTGCAGGACATAGTACACACACGCAGGTACTAGTTTGTTTGTGTGTGTTGTCTGTGAATTTGCACGTGTCCTGCACTATATTTTGTCTTCTCTTTGGAAAGCACATGTAAATATGTGCTGAAAGATGTAAATTAAATTGATTTAATGTCACATTCCTTCCATATCTGCTGCTTGTCATATTTTTCTAGCAGTAAGCAATTTTACATTTTAGTTGTTGAGCAATTTTATCCATTTTACCATAAAACTACAAAAAAGCTACCTTCTAGCATTTTGGGTGTTTTTGAGTCTTGGGTGTTTTTCTTTTCTTTTCTTCTAACACATAAATGCTTTCTACTATTTATTTCCCTTTCTCCTCTTTTCTTTTTGTTCTTTCCTTTCTTCCCCTCATGTTTGCTTTCATTCCTTCCTGCTTCCCTTTGCCCTCCCTCTTCCCCCTCCATCACCCCCTAGTGGCTCAGGGGAGAGTGTGAGTGCCTCAGTAGGTGAATCCTTCCTCTGATGACAGGTTTGAAAGAGGAGGAGATGGAGAAGGAGGGCTGGAAGAGGAGGATTTGAGACATCCCCCCTCCCATCAGCCCCTGCACCTACACCTTCATCAGGACCCACGGGAGCAACTAAACCACAGGCCACCGAAAATGCACCAGATTCACCAAACTCAGGATCCAGCTGAATCCTGCAGCCAATGTTCACTTCTATCCCAACCCCAGCTTGAGCCTGACAATGAACACCAAGCACATATTTCCAGCTGGGATATCCCAGAGGAGCAGTCTCACCAATCTAACCACCAACACCAGCATGATCTTGTGTTGGGCCCACCCCTTCCCCAGCCCCAGCCCCGGTTAGAAAATGTTTTTCGTGGAACTGACTTGGTGGACTGGCTGGTTGAGCGCGGCCTGTGTGCTGAGCGAGCCGAGGCCCGACTGTATGGCGTTCGACTTCAGCTGGGAGGGGTTTTAGATCACCTGACAGGTCGGCACAGCTTCAAGGACGAACCCGCCCTGCTGTACCACTTCCTGCAGGGGAGGGAGAGGGGGAGAGGGGAGGGGTGGCGTCAGAACATGTGAGAGGAAGTGATGAGAGAGGAGGTGGAGGTGGTGGGGAGAAGGATGACACAGAAAAGGAGGAGGTACCAAGTAGCACCCATCATGACTGGGAGCCAAAGTTAAAGTGCCTTATGCTGCAGTTTATTCAACAACCATTAAACTGTGGCTCTGGAAAGGCAACATTGTACAGAAGTCAATGAATCAGACCCTTTAGAAAGTCTCTCAGAGGAATCTAACTTATAATTTCACCTCTTGTAATGTGTGTGAGACGACTTTGACAGATTTGTTCCAGGATGATATCAGGTGGTATCTTTGATGATGTTTGACTGACAGCTTTTCATGGCGGCTGCTACTTGCGTGTCACGCCCAAATTTAGGTTGACACACCCAAATTTGAACGTATTTGTCTCCTGCAACTAATAAGAAGTTCCTTGCTTACGGGTGATGTGAGACCCGGTTTGGGTTGAGGAGACAGCCAAGGAAGAAGGAGGAGGAAGAAGAGGAAACAGTCACTATCTGCTAATGCTTAATGTCTCCTGGCTCTTCCTCGCTCCTTTTTTTTAAAGACTTTTCTGCTCAGATCTTTTCTCCTCTCTGAACTGAGCTGGCTTTGACCATCACTTTTTGATTTTAGTCACATTTAGATGTGAAACAGGTTGAATTGCTGTCCAACGTGTGACAGACGAGTGATTTTTTTTCATCGTCTTCTGGATTTCCGTGAGCCTGTGAATTCACATTTTTAGTGTGTGAAAGACAAATAAGCTTTGTTTTAAGGACAAATTCCTATTCATCTACCTGTTGTCCTCAAATGTTTATTATTTATGTGACATTTGCATCCAAGCGGTGAGACAACTACATGAGCAGACCAGTAAACTGAGAGTGCTGTCTGCTCTTAGCCAATGAGCTGCAGGGCTGCTCGCTGAAAGCCAATGGCATTCTCACCTGCGTACTCTTCTTAATGTCGTCTTAATTTTTTTTTTTTTTCAGATGAAAGAATAATGCCTGCTGTTTCAGTATTAGATATTTTGCACGCTGTCTTTTAACCACTCTGGTTTATGCATGACTCAGAGCACTGAACCTTTTGCACTGACTGAATAGCAACATTTTTAAATGATGCAACTCACCGGACGTTTGTCTGGTGGTGATGCTGCGGAGGATGTTTGTCATCTTTGCGTGGTCAAACTGTCTGTTTGAAACATTGCGTGTGGTCACATCCCTAAATGCAATGCAAGAATTCAGCCCAGGTTAGACCTGAACTTGAGTTACTTCTTTGCTCCGGAATTTTTTGGGTTACTGATCCTAAATATACTCCTAAAAACGATCTTATTAAAAACTCAATAACAGAAGAAGTGAGTCGCTAAGTGAGAATTCTTAGAAATTCCTTATGTTTTTTTGTCATTACATTACTGATAAATTCACAATTACAAGCCTAAACAAGCTTATTAATGTAGACAGAACTGACTTGGATATCTTTGGAGTCTATGCTGTAACCACACTATTCATAACCATGACTGAACTATTTTACAGATTGTTTCGCTCCTACTGATCGACTGGCAGTATTAACTACTTCTATTGTTTGCTGCTGAAGTTGCTGCTGATTTGTGATGTATGAAGTTCACAGAGTGGGTGGGGCTGTAGAGGATGGATGGATGAACATTAAGAGGACACACTAATGTCAAAATGATGTGCTGTAATTTGAGATTTTTTTTCTAGTAAAGGATGGCAACCCCTTGATCTTTCATCTGTCCAAGAAAAACAAACAAGATATTCCTGTTCCTCTGCATCTGTTATCTTCATCACAAACTGTTCATATACATCTACCTGTTTGTTCTGCCAACCGACTCCCCATTTAGGTGAATTCAATTCACAACAGGTACTTACGTTTACAGTTTTTTTTGAGTGCCTGCCTGTGTCACTGTGAAGGTGTGTGTGTGTGTGTTGTTGTTGTTGTTGTTGTGTGCATGAGCACAAAGTCTCTGTGTGATATTTGTGGAAGTGTAGGAAAGCAATGAGAGAGAACAAGAGAGGTTTTAATGTGATGTGTGTTGTTGGTTGACCAGACCAGTGGATGTTTTATTTTAAGTGTGATGTGAAAATAAGGAAGGCACAAATAAACTGTTTGCATCCAAAGGATTGTTGATTGTGAATCAAAACCGACCCCCAGTAAACAACCGTAAACAGGAATTACAGATTTTATTATACTTTTACACATTCACCAAAAAAGAAGGATTAAAAAAGATAAAGTTTTTGTCTCCCCTGAACAATGTTGGTTGTTTTTTTCTTTAACTTTTTTTTTTGGTCAGAGAAGAGGAGAACACAAATCTCTCATCCTGAAAACTAAACAAATCCCCTAAAGCAACATTAACATTTTCTTTGCCACTGTGTTTTTTTTTTTGGCCACTGTTTCCGTAAGACTGTCTCTGCACTGCACAGATGAAAAGCCTCAAAATATTTGATTTATCTGTCAGGGAGCAAAGAGCACATACAAACAGCTTATTAGGCACTTTGGGTCATTTTAACATTGTTTTCCTTGTTTGTGTGTTATCAAAATCCTGAACTTCTCCACACTGTCAGGCTATAGTATAAGAATTGATATCCAAATGACTACATTTACATTTTACAAAAGATCTTGTAATTAATCAGGCATTAGAAAATCCAGATCAGTAAAAAGCAGGTACTTCTGTTGTAGACTTTCCCTCTGTGCATTACAGCTTCTTCACCTGAATTTACAGCAAACTCACAAGTAGCTCCTTATGTTTTAAGATAAGGAGCCGTAATTTAAGACTGTTCTCTATGGACTCTGCTTTGAAAAAGGCTGCTTAAAAATACATATTTCCATACTTAAACAGAATACCCATTAATCAATAGTGTATTATCTTACAGCAGGAGACATAAAGTGCAACACCACACTCGGTTAAAGGCCTCTTATTCACAGGAGCACAAGATGTGGAATCTTTTCATGAGTGTAACCACCTTAAATGATGTTACAGAGTAACTCAAGCCAGACTGAAAAGCTGCCTTTTACTTTTGTAAGATGGAAGGATGAAGCCTCGGTGTTTGCTAACTTCCACTGGCAGTCAGTCCACCAGTCTACCCCCCGAACCAATAAACCATGGGGAAACACTGGAATAGGTAACATTTATAATCCGTAAGTTGAATCAGAAGCAACTGGACTTCTATTTAGGGTTTGGTTTGGTTCCAAAGTCTACATGGAAGTCCACTTGCTTCTGATTCAACCTACAAGGATTTCCATGACCTGGATGAATGACAAATGTCCACGAACACGTTGCATTTATATTTTAACAGCGTTCAGTGTGTTGCTAAATCCAAACCACAAGTGAATGAGTTCAGAAAGGCAACAAAATGATGGGAAGTTAGTGTTGAAATCCATCCACTTCTCTTTGCTGAGAGCATCACGAGAGGATCACATCTGGTCTGCACAAAGTTAAACTGAAACTCAACTGCGGATGTAGCCACAGCTGCATTAAGACACGTTTAAGTGGAAAACGTCTTTAGGAAAAGATGCAGTCAATCTTAAGTCCAAATGCGTGAGGATATTTTTCCATGCAGTTCCCACATTGGCTGCAAACCGAGTTACTGAGAAAACATATGCAAGGAGAGGCAAATGAAAATAATCCACGGCTGACTGTTAACTCAGCATCGGCATGATAGTTTTTTCCCTGGGATCTGAACTATTGGGCACTTTCAAGAGCAACCATTAAGTCTCAATGTTTAAGAGCTTATTTTCTTTGTAAATCCAAGGATTTTTAGGGTTCATCTCAGAGCTTTTTCTTAGAACTTAAGCTCTAATCAATATTATTGCGATATCTCCATGATACTGTAGTCTTACACGACCTTCCAAACCTAAAGAATGGATCACACTCTAAGTGTGACGAGCCTTTGGTGTGATCTTCCAGAAATCACCAGGCTGAGGAGGACAAAAAGTCACGCTCCTTCCAGTTTTTCCATCTCAGTTCTTCTGAATCAAACCAAACCCGACGATTCCTCTTTCATCCCAGAATCATCGTCTCTTCCGCTCCTGCTTGACTCCAGCCTGGCTGGATCCATTACTGTCCATACCGTCCACCTTGAGGTGAGTTTTGCTGTACTGTTTGATCAACGCCCCAGGGACGAGAGCCATGAGGGCAATGGCCAAGAGCTGGGCCAACGTCCCCCAGGAGAAGATATCATCCAGAGAGGAGATCTCTGAGAGGATGGAGCCCGTGCGAACACAGATGAAGTTGTAGGGGATCAAACCTGGAGCAGAAGGTGGCAGGTGAGGGATTAGTGTTTGTGGTTACTTGTGTGTTTTGTGTGTGTTTTTGTTTGTGTCGGTGCAGTCTCACCTATAAGCACAGAGAAGAAGAAAATGGACAAAGGGATGTTGAGGACAGGACAGGTGATGTTAAGGAACCAGTTAGGAGTCATAGGGAAGAAACGAAGGAAAAGCAGGAAGAAGAACAAACTGCTACGATTTTCCTCCACCTGACACAAGGAGGAGAAACAGAGGAGGAGAAGGAAGAGAAAAAGACAAAGATGGTGTGAGAAAATGAGGGAAATGAAGACGAAAGCAGTAACAGAGCGTCTCCAGGTTCCTTCTCATCTATGTAAAGTCTATAGAGGCATTAACAAGACAGCATGAAAGTATAATAATACTGAGATATAAAAATATTTTCATTAAATATCCATCACTTTTTTCCATCTTGGTTGTTTTTAAAAGCCAATCTAAATTCATCATAGCATGTCGCTACATTCATTTACACAGTTCAGGTTCTTCAGCTTCACATTATTGATAACTACTAATCAGTCAGTCATTTCTAACATCTTCTGAATGACCATAAAGGAAAACTTTTGATGAACTAGAAAGGCACTCATTACAGCACACACAGCTGAGGCCCAGCAGTCCCTTTTAATTAAATTAAACCCTAATGGAGCGAAGCCTGCAAGCTACAGTAGTCCAGGCAGAAGACTCAAGCTGCACTGCTGCAAACACATATATGCACATGACATGCCTCATTCTCAAACGTCATCAACACACCCTCCCAATTCAGGTGGCTGAATCTATTTAAACTGCAACAATTTCCCATCTCGCCCTCTGCCTGTCAATGCTGCTGCTGCTCCATGTGCATTTGCTGCTGTACCTTCAGCCCCACCACCACCCCAGCATCCACCTGTAGGCTCTGATTAGGGGGTTCAAGAAGTTTTTCTCATGATGAGGTTGGAGCCTAGACGCCAAACTCAAAACATGTTCTGCTGCTGTAATAATAAACATTTCAATCACATGAGTTGTCTGACTGAAATCCAAATTCCAACAAGCCAATTGTGCACTGTCAAAATGTGCTGGGTTCTGTTAAAGTAAGTGGAAAAAAAAGTCATAAGTTCTCCTCCTTACCCGGATCTAGTCCGTTATTCCACGGAACCATTTCTAGAACATACCATACCCTTTCACCAAATTCCATGAAAATCCGTCAAAGCAGTTTATGTGTAATTGATAAAAATGATGAAAAAAGCTGAGACTAGTGACAGAAATTCCTGGATCCATCCGTTTATCTGGATCCACTCCAAAATAAGTTAATTTCTTCCATAACACGTGCTCCAACCTTCCACCCAGTTTCATGGCAATCCATCAGGTAGTTAATGTGTAATTGACAAAGACAGTCAAAAAAACCTTGTCTTGCAATGTCCAAAAAAGTAGAATCTGCCCCTTTATCCGAATCCATTCCAGAATTGAATTAGCTCTTCCTTGCTACATGCCAGTTAAATCCAAATCTATCCAGGTAGTTCATGCATGCATAGCAGACGGAAATGGTGACATAAAAAAATCACAATTTTAAAGAAGTGAAAAAGAAATCCTGGACCCACCCTTTGATCCTGATCCAAATCAAAATTCAATGGGTTCTTTTCTGTCATACGCCCATAATGACCAGACAAACAAACACCAGAAAAACGTAACCATTTTGGTAGAGGTAACAAAATTAGCATAATCTGTGATGGGGTCATTTTCTCATAAACTTACATATGCTCAGACTGCTTTTTGAAACCAGTGGAGTTGCCTCCTGCTGACTTTTAGAGAGAATGCAGCTTTAAAGCATTTCGGCATTCACTCAACTTTTCAGACCCTTTTCAGAATCTCCTTCCATTTATTATTCTGTCAACTGTCCAGACTGAAATATCTCAACAACTATTGAATACATTATCATGAAATTTGTTACAGATGTCCATGTTCTCCACAGGATAAACTGTAATGACTTTAGTGATCCCTAACTTTTATCCAGTGCCATGAGGTCAAAACTTTAATTTGTCCAACACTTTGTTTTGTGACCACATACATGCAAAACTATGGTTAGTGCTAAGCAGTGAATGTTAGTATGCTGGACATGGCGATCATTACCTTTGTAGCATAAGCAGGTAAACATTGTCATCTTAAGTATGTTAGCTTGCTCACATTAGAGCCCAAAGCCTGACAGGACCACTAGCATAGCTGTAGACAGTCTGAATAGAGACGCTTACCTTTCTCTGCAGCAGGGACACCTTCTCAGGAAAGACCTGAACCACGTGCTGCTTTCCAAACGCAGTAGAGAGCAGGAAGCAGAATGTGGAGCCTATAGTGGTAAGAAGACAAGCCAACACCAGACCCTCCCATGGCCCAAATATCGCTCCGGCTAACATATTCTGAGGGAGGATAGACAGATTTCAGAAATTTGTGTCAACCGAACACTGTGCATCAATCCTACATGTGTAATTATGAGTTTCAGAAGAAACAAGACACCAGATTAAGCACTAAAATCAAGGAAATGGCACAAAGGTCTAGGAACGAATTGCCTGAAATCAAATGAAAAATAACCTTTAAAGAGATATTTTCTCTACGAATCAACAGGAGAGTTGTTCTGGAAGCTTCAGCAGACCAAACTGTGTGCATGTATGTTGTCATCAACATAACGTCATTGCGTCTGACAGTATGTCTCACCAGGAAGGAGGAGCCAGGTATGGCAAAGGACTGTTTGTAGAGGTAGGCACTGCAGAACAGCAGCAGGACGTAGCCATGATGTTCTCTTTTATAAAACTTGAGCATCTCTGCAAGCTCCCGCAGCTCGTCCAGGTCGGACGGGAACTTCAGCCTGAATGCAAAGACACAACAGTAACAACTTGACTTTTCAGCGACTGTAATCCCGAACTAACAAATCAACCCTTTAGAGGCCCCTACATGTCGGTCTGTGACGTCTAATTTTCTTACATTTTATGTTGTGATGTAATTTTGTTCTGTCCTTTTTAACCACATGCTTCATCTACTTCTTCTTGTATTATTGATTTCTTGATTTCCATGAATGATTTTCAGTACGTCTCAGTTAGTACTAGATTGTTGAGGCTGATATAATTATCTGGAATTTGAAAAATAGTTAAGCCGAAGTTTTTTTTCCTGTACTGTAATTTCTTTTTTTGGCTGAGAAATACAGTACAGAACACATATACTATACATACCAAAGTATTTGGTATGGGGTTGTTTTTCAGGTTGTTTTTACATGCAGCATAATCCAGAAAATTAACATTTCTTTTAATGATACAAATGCGATGCCAAATTCTAGGGGTAGGTTTTTATGGTCATGGAGTCAAATGATGAGGGTCAAACTATCACTGGACGATTACTTTAAGGTGCGATGACATAATGTGGAAACTTTGCAATCTCTGACTGCTGTCTGGTTGTTTGTTTTGTACAGTCTTCGAGCACCATGAACCAAAATCCTTCATTTTCATTGTAGTGTTGCAGTGGCTGAAAGGTATCTTGATGATGGTTTGATAGCTCTATGGGTACGCCATTAGAAAGAGTACTGTCTCTTTAAATTTTAGTGAAGCAAACATATTCTTTATAAACAGGAGCCTTAAGAGACCACACCTTATATTCCTAATGATACGCAACACCTGTATTTAGATTCTTTTACCATGAGAACATACACCTAGATCTCAAATCCATTCACAGCTTTTGTCGTAGGGACACAGCTGTTCCAGAATAGGCAGCATTTCCTGTTCAGCTGGGCAGATTCTTCACAAAATTGAATCACCTGTTCCCATTCCTGATGCCTATCACTGCTAAAAATGTCCCATGTAAATCTGCTTATAACTTTATAAGTTAAATGGCTGCCCTTCAATATTAAAGAATGTGAAAAAGAAACATGGATCCACCCCTTTATTAAGAGCTGCTCCAAATTCTAATGGTTCCCTCTTTGCGACGATGCCCATTCCTCCACCCTGTTTCATGGTAATCTGTAAAGTAGTTTCAGCCTCATTGACAAAAACGTTCAACAAAGCCTCATCTTGCAATGTTCGAATAGTGGACAAAAATTCCTGACTCTGCCCCTTAATTTGGATCAACTCATGCCCAACCCTCCCACCAAGGTTTCTGAAAATCTATCAGGCGGTTTTTGTGTAATCCTGCTGACAAACAGACAAACAAACAAACCGAACTGATCACTTATCACTCCTCTTTGGTGGAGGTAATAAAAATAACATGGCTGCAAACAGAAGAGATCCTCTGTGTGTCTGTGTGTAAAGGCGAGTGGGAGGGTAACAGGAGACATTTGATTGAGGGACAGAAATAGTGCTGCTGCCTGTAGACTTAAGCAGAGGGTAGAAACACACACACACACACACACACACACACACACACACACACACACACACCAAATCCCCCACTTGAAACACAAGATGGCAACTTCCTCACCCACCTGCTCTGACTTTCAGCATTCCTTGTTTCTACTGGTTGGGAAAACATTCTGTTCCGTCATTGGTCAGCAGGTTGATGATGCGTAAGCGCTCCGATACGTGAAGCTGCATGAATGTATGTATTTAAGGAGGGAAATGTGTCATCATGAGCACTTTTAATTTCGCTTATGTGTAACCCCATGAGAAACATTCTGGACATGCACACACACACACATACACACATACACACATATATGAAGACTCCATCCTCATGTGGAGGGGGTTTTAACTCGCTGTATAAAATGTAAGAAACTGTGAAAACTTCCCCAGAGACCAAGATGACCTCTGATGACATTTGAGAACCTGAAAATGCAAATGTTTGACATTTTTGCTTGATAAATTACCTAAATTATTCATTGATATTCACAATATTTGACAATTAACTTCCTCACATATTATGATTAACATCAACCCTGAAGGCAGCATGCAGCAACTAACAGGGCTCATAAAATTCAGGCTGTATTTGAGCCATTTAGTTAAATTTCTATAATGATTTGGAAAATAAAATAACATTTTGGTCTTAATTGAATACCAGCTGCTGTGTGTTACACAAAGGAATACTAAAAAATTGAAATATACATATGGACAATAATGCTTACAGTGCATTACTACTAACATATAGCAGATAACTGAGACAGTATGATGACTATGAATCTTAACTCCTCTATCAGATCACTGAGGTCACACACACACACACACACACACACACACACACAAACACACACACACATACACACACACACACACACAAACACACACACACATACACACACACACACACACACACACACACACACACAAACACACACACACACACACACAAACACACACACACACACAAACACACACACAGGGTCCTGATCTTGGCCTCTGAGTGTCTTGGTCGGCGTTATTCTATCATCCCTAGACAACCTCACACTGGCACATTGCAACATAACTTGCAATGGGAGGGAGGAAATTTATTCCTTCATTCGTTGTCTTGACTTCTACAGTCACCAAACAGGGATCATATCCCAGCATTCGCCAGAGAAGAGGAAGGTAAACACTGTAGATGGGTCGCTTGTTCAGTATCTAATCTCCAATCTAAATATCAGGGGTATGCTGACACCTTTTTTTTTTTGTCTTTCGGCTCAAAAATGCTTCACGTGAAACTAGGAAGGACATTGACTCTTCATAATCTGTGATGACAGGTCTTCATTAGATGTAGATTCATTACAGTGGGTCACAAGACTAAAAGTTTGGGACCCAACCCAGGGGAATCACACAGTCACGCAATCATGGCTGTGCATTAGTTCCTACGCCATGTGATGTTCACCTTACTGTAACGCAGGGGAAAACCCACACCAATAAGTCAGGACCGCTCTGACACTGACAGCAGTGGTACAAGAACTCAGATCCCTCACTTTATTAAAAGTAGCAATACCACAGTAGCTATAGTTAAAGTACAAACTGATCAACATCAAAGTTTACTGCAAAATACCAGTCATTTTAATGAGCTTTATACATAATACATCATAATCTATTTTTATTTAGAATCTGAATCTGTAAGTGACTAGTAACTTAAGCTTTTAGACAAAAGTAGTGGAGTAAAAAGTACAATAGCAAAATGTCATGAAGTAAAAGTATAAAGTAGCAGAAAATGGGATTACTCAAGAAAACCAACATAAAATTGTTCTTACTTTACTGTATTGAGTAAATGCACTATAAGGTATTTTCCACCACTTTTTGCTGCATCACACAAAAACTTATAGCAGAATTAATATCTATATATACATCCATAAAAATATATATTGTAGCACTTATGTCAGTTTAATGTAATATTTCACTTTCTGGGATCATGACTCTTTCTTCTAAGTATCACTTTTGCTTAAAACAAATAATAATGAATAAGTCACATAACTGATTTTAATGAATAATCTTAAATCGGGGTAACTGGATTAAACCTACAACAGGAATAATGTAATGATTTATTTAGTAGCCCTACTATTTTGAGCCTTTGGATTCACATAAAATAGTTTCTTCTGTATTTAAGGAAGACAACTTGTGAGTTTGATTTCGTGTATTACATTTGCATTCTCTCTCCTTTGCCCCTACCTGTACTCCTGGACCGCCTCAACCTCCCCTTCGGAGTCCGGCTGGAAGGATTTCTGTCCCGGGGGTAGATGAGCCGACAGTAGGTAGAGGTAAACACTTGCCGCCGTCACGACGGCAAACAGTCCCGCCAGGGAGCGCATGGTTCTCCCCGCTGAAACTCCCCAATCTCCTCCTGGAAACTCCTGAAATTAAGAGGAGGGGAAGACAGAGAAACAAACCAAGTCGACGTGTTGTGGTTCAGTTGGACGGTAAGGGGAAAGGGGGCTGTCGCCAACCGGGCAACGGGCTTCAAATGACTGATGATCATCTGGCTGCGTTCAGGAGACGGATCACATGGCAGCCGGTGGCCGACAACTTTCTTAAGGGAAAAGACACTGTTGACTTTTGTGTAACATAATCACATAACAGCCAAAAACCCCTGGTTCCTGTTTTTAAAGTTTTATTTTAACCACTTGGCCCAAAAGAGAGACGTGTTTAATTAATTTAAGAAACTTTCTGTTGGTTCAGCTGCTGTTTATCAGGATTCTCAATATGTACTTACACAAACAGACCGCTAGAGGGCGACATAGTGAGGAGCATGAGACGTTCAGAGGAAGAGGATGGTGAAATGATATAAACTTACGTTACGCATTGATAGTATTAATCGCTCACATTCCTTATTGGGCCAATGCAGCACCTTTACGCCACTTAGTTTTTAGTAGATCTCAAAAACAAGTGTCATAAAACGAAACAGACACAATCGAGGTGGTGTCTAAAATAACAAGAGGAACATAAATCCTTTCAGTTATGTTAAGCAGGCTTTTGCAAGGTAACTTTAAAATTGTTGTCCCTATTAATTATGGTTTTTTTATGCATTGAAGGTGTCTCTGTTTTTCGTTTCGGTTTTGAATGTGTATTTTACATATTCAGACAGGATTTCACTGGAGGAAAATAAAGTAGAAACAGTAGAATTAGGTACTGTAGCAATGCAGCATAGAAGTCTAAACAGCCTAATTATAGATTACACTTGTCCATAGAAACATTTATGTGATTTGCCTGAAGTGAGATGCTTTGTAATTTATGTGTCATTGAAGAGAAATTCCACGTAATGTTTTAGTTGTCATTTTCTATATGTGATTCTTGTTTCCAATTTATTTATTATTTCTTCTTATTATAAGGCAATACAAAACACAATCGAAGTAAAAACAAAGTATATGTATCTAATCTATCTATATCTGATTCTAATAAAATGTCCTTTGTTTCTGATTACAGGTTTAATAATAAAAAAATAACATCTTTCAGATTTAATTGCACACAAGACAAAGATGTATTTTAATGTTATATGAAACCACAACAATGGTATTTTTGGGGTTCATATGAACAAGAATATGAACACTTACATAGAAAATACATGATATGATATATGGACAACCTCAGAACACAATAAATAATACAAGTATTCTTTAATGCTATAATTCATAATCATATAAACACAAAAAATAAACACATGGACATGAAGTTTATTGTTGTTATAAATAGTAAAATATGTTTTCGCTGAGACAGGTCGGGTCAGACCAAGGTTTTTGAAGCTGCATCCTTTCATTCATCCAGAGCGACAACTTATGCAAAAGAAATGGAGAACAAATCGTATGAACAGCCAGGTAACAATCCAACAGCAACACACACACAAAAAGTTAGTTATCCCGGACTCTGCTGTGACGACACTAAGACGATAACATTATGCTTCCAATAAATGTGGTGTGAATGCATGTCAGCATGTCATCATATGTTGATTAGGTGTAAAGATTGTTGTCTGGATGCAACATTTAAAGCTTTAACTTAAAGAAATACTGTTCATCATCACATTTCATACTTAAAAAAAGAAAGAAGTAACTTCCTACTTTCCAGCAGTCTTTAGTTTTCATTAAGTTTAGTGTGATATGAAAGATCCCTTGTAGAGTCTTGCTTCAGACAGGTACAGTATTCTATATACTGAATGTTTGGCTTCCTGTTTTGCATTTAATTAATGATGTATAATAAAATCTTGGGAACACTCATATAAAATTCCCCAGTTATCACTTAAGTTAAAGGGCCGGTGTGGAGGATTTAGTGACATCTAGTGGTGCGCTTGCAGATTGCAACCAACTGAAGACCCACACTTTAGTAGATGTAAATGGATCCCTGTCAATAAGTCCCCCTAAACACATTAATCCTTTGAGGTTTTAGGTTTTAAAAAATAGATTTATGCTACAATGAATTTAAACAAAACCCGTGTCAATATACATTAAGACAAGTTATTGTTGCAATGTGGTAAAGTTTCATGGCCCTTGCATCAGTGTATTGATGGAAGAAATAGCCGACGCTCTGTGCTTTGATTCTAAATATTCTCATTCTTTTTTTTTAATACATTAACATAAAGATAAGACCATGACAATGAAAAGTATTCCTGTACGTAGCATTACTAAAAGATCATTTGTGGAGGCTCCTGATATGAAAGTCTATAACACATATGTCAAGTGTGTAACAGTACAACAACGAGAAATGAAAAGATTCTGTATGAACAAGACTGTAATAACAGGTAAGGACTTACTTACATTTTAGAAAATAATATGAGAGTGACATAATGTTATTACATAAGTTTGACCTATCCTAATATTGGAAAAGGCGCTAATGAAAACAAATCCACATTTAGTGCCACTGTAGTTTCTAAGTCAGGCATTCTCACAGGAATACCTTGAGGATCCGCAGAGTTATCATTTGTTGTTGCTTTAAGCCCGACCACCAAAGCAAAGAGCAGGAACACAATCAGAGCTTTCGTATAAGACACACCCAGGCTTTATGTAATCCTCTGTCATTCATTTTATGATATGATGAGCAGTTTGTGTTTATGTTTGTTGTGACGCTGACTCGACTAGATCACCAAGCCAATGGCTGGGCGGGTCTGGTATCTAAAGCATGTTAAAAATCTACCTGTGTTTGGGTTCTATGAAAAATACCTTCTAAAAATAAATCACTAATTTTTCTTTAGAAACTGAAAGATTGGAACAGATGCTGTCAGTGAGAAAGAAGAAAGAGAAAATTGTTTGATGAAGCTTCTCAGGCTTGTCAGGAAGACGTTCTCAAAGGTAAACACACAAGTTAGACTTACCCAATGTACGGCTGCCCTCTTTTTCGCTGAAATCAACCAAAGAAACTGCTGGTATGGCTACTCTGGGT
The DNA here is from genome assembly GCA_037577475.1 of Chaunax sp. Z400. Taxonomy (NCBI): domain Eukaryota; kingdom Metazoa; phylum Chordata; class Actinopteri; order Lophiiformes; family Chaunacidae; genus Chaunax; species Chaunax sp. Z400. The sequence goes on from CM075193.1 coordinate 21,117,982, forward strand.
GACTTAACTGAAAAGATTGGATCAGGTGCAGTCAATAGAAAAATCCACAATCACTGTAGACATTTGATGTAAATTCGGAGTGAAATCTGCACAAGATTCTGGCGTATTAATGTCGTGCAATGATGTGCTATTAAATCAATGCATTAAATGCTACAGCGCTTTAAGAGAATGCCTTCATTTACAGGTACGTACTTTAAACCTAACTGCAGACAGCAGAGCATCATGGAGAGGTGAAAGCTACAATTTGTAAATAAACTAAATATAATTCCCACCCCACCTTTTGTCACAAATATGCATTAATAAGGCAAACTCCACTGAGAAACACTGACATTTTCATTCCCCCTCAAAGTGTCAAAATGTTAGAAAATGTTGGACTAAAGTTTATTTGTATTGGCTTGTGTAGTTGTTGTTAGAAAGGCACTACAACTACACTCCATTTACTATATTAGTATTGCAGTAGCATTCTTAATGATTAAATACAAGATACATACTGTAAATATACAGTAATTTACTGACAAAACTGATGTGTATTATGTATAAATGTCCAAGTATACAGTAAATATATGTATATTTATTTGTATTAATATACTGTAATTATAAAACTGTAAGAAACTGCAAAGAAGTCAGTACTGTGCAGGTGAATCTGCTGCCAGTTGGTACTGCAAATTTACGGTGAAAAGTTTTGCAGTGTGCAAATAAGACAACAAAAGTTTGACTTACAGAAAGGTTCTATGACGCCTCTTTGCATGTCCCTCAAGTCAATGTCCAAAATTTTCGGTACGGCGACTTTACCTTCAAAAGCTGAAAGATTGGAACACGTGCTGTCAGTAAGAAACTCACAAAGTCGTTTGTTAGTGCTGCTCTATTTTTAAAAAGATATTCTAACAGATACACACATAAGTTTGACTTACCCTCAACCATTGGTTTGCGGTGTTGCAAGTCAGTCAAATTAAAATTGAAAATGGCTGGTAGGGCAACCTCGCCTGGAATTACTGAAAGATTGGAACAGATGCAGTCAGTAAGAAGTTCACTAAGTTGTTGGTTTGTGCTTAGTTTCTTATTTTCTTGCAGGAAAAAATAGATGGATACCTTTAGGGAGCAATGGATAATTAAATGATACCGCTGTAAGCTCGACCACAAGACCCAAAAGCAGGAACACAATCTGAGCATCCATTTTTCTACAAGAGAGCAACCACACTTAGAATATAATTTAATGATCCTTTTTACTTGGTGAAAAGATGGTGAAAAGATCTGAAATAGTAACTCACCTTTGCTGCTGAACTCAGTAGTAGTTGGTCAGTTTGACAATTTAATAGTTAAATAGTGGCTCTGTTGTGATGCTGACTTATATACTGGACAGACAAGCCTTCAGCTGGGAGTGTCTAAGCATAATAAAAATCTAGCCAACCTCAATTTTACGTTACAGTAGGCTCTAAAAATAAACTAATTATTACTTGCATTCATAATAAGATCATGTTCTTTTCACCACACCCATCTTCAAAACATTCCTCATCCATTGCCACGTCAAAAACACACCCAGGTGACAACCTATAAACTCAACCAAACTGCAGGTTAGCATAATAGACAGGCTTGGTGGCAGGAGGATTACTCATGCAGGTTTTCTGGATGAGAGTCCTGTGTTTGTATCTATGCACGCTAACGTCCACTGTTCTTGGAAGTCCTTCACTCTTCATACAAGATCAGCTGACATTTTTAAAGGTGCCACTTCCACAGAACTGAAAGGGAAAGTTCAGCAAAGTTGGACCGCATACCTTTTGTGTTATTTCTGCAGAGTGAAGCAACTGGACTGCATCTGTGTGTGTGGGTGTCCATTTAAAAATGTTTGCACTCAGATTCATATAAGAGTTCAGATTTATTCAATCAGAAAATAGGCCTATTTAACAAAACCTCTAATAAAGAAAAGAAGAGGATGAAAGCATGATTAAACACAGTTCCTAATATTTACATGAAGTCTGTTGTCTTGACAAAGTATAGAGGCAGGACAGAAGATGAGAAGTGATGCACATGCAGGAGATTTAGATACCATTAGTTTAATGCGCACACTTACTATCTTAGCTGAAAACAAGTAATGATATGCAAACAGAAGTGCGAGACTGGAGCAATCTGAAAAATGCTTGTCTTTAATTGGCACTGTACAACTTTTCCTCGGATCTAATGGGCCTAAAGGGCCATTTATACAAGCCCTAGATGGGACATGGACAAAAACATGTTTTATTACGTGCACATTTGTTAAGTATTTCCTGCGCTAGTAGTACTTAATACGTGCACACGTGTTACTATTACTAATGCAAATAGGTGAGCGCGTACAACGTGTTGGGAGAAATTTTTTAAAAAAAGGAGGAAAAGCATGTATGGAAAAAAGTCAAAACCAAGCGTCAGGTTTTAGGTGGTTAAACAGTGACTCTTCAGATGATTGATTATCACAATAATCAAAATAGTTGACATTCACTAACTCTTGACTGAATGGTCAGAAATGAAAAACAATGCTAGGACACTAAACCAACAATGTGAATCACACAGTGAACTAGCTGTAGAACTACAGCTGCCAACATCACAGCTCTAATGTCACAACTTTAACAGGAAAAAGAGAGGATCTTCCAGACCACATCAGTAAACCAATACAAACATGTAACAGTGCAAAGCACTGCATGGGAGAGTTGCCTTGAGATTATTGTATTATGGCTACAATGTTCAAGCTAACAGTCAGGGGGTACTAGGCACATCTTAAAACACAAAAACAACACAGGACAGTTTCTTACAAAGAACAAATGTTAAAACAAATCAATCTTGAAAAATTATTCTAAAACTATGACGTTTGCATCATTAAACCTCAGCCTTAAAAGGACTTCCTGCTTCAACAGGTGGTGATAATTGGTGATGTGTTGTCACCAGGAAAACCCTGGTTTTCCCTCCACACACAGCTAACATTGAAACACTGATCCTTTGCTTGTTTTTGTCACAATATGGTAAATGACATCAGACACATTTGTGGTGACGTAACAGGGTTTGTGGAGAAACATTTGGCATCATCAGCAGGGAATAACTGGTTTTATTTTATTAGGGCACACATTGTGCTGCCTGCATAATCACATAATTACTGTTTGTCAGTCTACAGTATTAATAGACAGTTAAGAATGGATTTTGATTAAACGTTTTGGAGAGGTAGGGTGTGGGCCAAGGTACAATCCATGAGCTTTTAGTGGTGAAACAGATCAAAACTGAGTTGTCTTGGTGGAGGTTTGTACTATGTGAATGTTGTCTAGTTATATTTTATATGATATTATATATATTTGTTTTCAATTGGTCAGATATCCATTAAACTATGCTTTAGGCTGGACAACTGGAAAACTTGATTAAGTTCAGGAAGAGTTTTTGTTATGATTTATTCAAATTCCCATTGGTGACTGAGACAGGACTGAAAGCTGTGGTGACAGAGCTGCAGACATGCAGCACCCCTCTGCACTTATAGTTCCCTTTGCACTATGTGACCTTTGTGCTACTCTCTGTATTGATTAAATGATGAACATTATCACTGTTTTGTAAATTCTCTCCATCTAAATGTCTCTGATGGCTTCTATGCATCACTAAAAATCATTTTCTAATGCAGATCTGTTGCATTTAAGCAAAAGCTTTGAATTAGATGACTTTATGTTTTGTTTTAATTAGGAAATATTTTAGGACATTTGCAGATAGAGGAAACCAACCACCACTGTTCACGGTTAATTGTTTAAGCCACTCTTTCAATCTGGAGCTTTTTCTGTCTCAAGTCAAAGTAAACTGAACATATTTTGGATTTGGACTGTTGTTAGACAAAAAACATCAATCTGAAGACATCAGCTATAGACTTTAAGATATCGTGATGGACATTTTTCACTATCGTTTGACATTTTTTAAACTGAAGCAATTCGATTAATCAAGGAAAGGATCATAGGATTAATAATCAGTATTGAGAATAACAGTATATTATTACTATTATTCCTGTCACACTGTTGACATCTCTGGTTTGCACAGTAACATTCTTAACCTGGAAGAGGCTAACAAGTAGCATGTCTACATTAATTAGCAATCGGATGAATGACATAATTCAGCGAACACAAACGCCGTGATGGCTCAAGTCAGGTTATTTCTTTCACGAGAGCAAAGACAGAAACAGAGTGATAAGATCTACAGTTTAATGTGTCGCCTCTTTGTTGCATCAACCCGACCTCATCAGGCTCAGAGCTACATTATGCTGCTGGGGTCCAGTTATAGAAGTGATATTTAAACCAGAGCCCTTGATAGAAAGAGTTAACGGCAACTTGTGGACACGTTGGAACCCACTCTCTAGCAATGACTGACACATGCTGTAAATATCTAACAATTATCTCCATAATATCGTCATAGAGTTCTGCTCAACGGTGCTGGAGAGGAGGGAGAGTTGATAAGTCACTCTCCTGTCCAGGTAGTTTCCTATTTAGTTTATGTCACAACAAATTCATCACAATATTATCATCCTAAGCACAAGGATGCTATAGAAAAGCACAATGATCTTAACACACTACAGAGACTGGATATCATCAGTGATGCTCTTGTAGCTGAGGATGTCATACACAAGACAGGTGGTATACCTTAGTCTACAACATCCTTTGTAGATTGACAGGTGAGGATCATACCAAAATTGGTGTGGGATGGTGCGCTGTGTCTGTGCATAACTTATAATTACCCTACGAAACACCACACCGACATTCTTTATACCTTCTCTTCTACCAAGCCAGCTTGCTGCCATCTAAAATATGATGAAAAGCATTTTGAAGCGATGGCTCAGCCCAAACTTCAAACATGATGACACATGTTGGATCAGTCCTCATCCAAGAAAGAGAGATTAACAGTCAAATCATGGCAAAAACTGAGCTGGATAATGGTGTTATTGCCAGATGGAGGCGAGAATTTGGGGATGACAAACCATTTTTTAATGAAAGAAGTTGTAATTCCAAAAACTTCACTGTACGACACAATTAGTGAGTTTTTTCTTCCTCAGTCCACCGGGAGGCTGACATCAGCAAATATCCACCTTATTTGGTGTTAGAAACTGTGCAGAGGAGAGAGGAGGTGCACATCTCAGTGAGTGTCAGTCGTTTGGTGTCACAGCTGATCCTAAAAGCAATTTTGTGCCACACATCACAAGTGTTTGTTCAATTCAGCTGGGAACACCCTACAGCACAGGTGATGCAAACAAATTAATTGTCCTACAAGATCTGGTTCGCCCCTGGTTGTGGGGAGTTGCCATCATCCCCCCTCTCTGATTGGTGTTTATAGAGGTCACATGGCATGAGAGGGAGGGGCTGTCCCTGCTCAGCCAACACCGACTCATAAGGCGGTGCTGCTTCCAGTGGGAAAGAGATGGATGCAATGTGTTGCTGCTGCTGCTCCTGTAATCCCAGAGGACAGTGGGAGGGTGAGAACCAGGCAGCACTGGCTGAGGTCTCTCCACAATATGGAGAAGGATCCAGACTGGTGTAGTTTGGCTGCTCCTCCAGCTCCGCCCTTCTCTGACAGGGGTCCACCAGGGAGTAAGGAGGTGGGTCATCTGTGGGTATGTAGAACTGAGTCGAACCTGGGCCAACACACTCATCGTAACTATGGAAATGAAAACAAAATCAAGCAGTTAGTATCGTGATGGCGAAGATGGAGGATCAAAATAAATTCTATCTTCCATATATATCAGTCACATGGCTGTAATAAACAGATTTCCACTCTCTTCAGAAGCAGAGGTTGCAAAACTTGAAATAAAGCCAGTTGTTTGACAAACCGCCAATAAACCTCAAAGAGGAAGAAGAAGAAGGAGGAGGAGGAGGAGGAGGAGGAGGAGAAGAAAAAGCAATTGCCTTGACCATCTGGTCAACAAAAATAGCTAGAGGTCTTCATGATTATTTAGTTCAGTCAGGGCCACCTTAGTCAAAAATCAGTCAAGTTTATTAATATTTGCAGTAACTTGGCGGTACGGTTCTGTTCTGGGAAACTTCCTGCCCTTCCATGAGCCTTCATGGAAAGGTTAAAGCAGGGAGAGCAGCCGCAGAGAACAGAACAAGCATCAGTGAAAACAAAAGACATGACACAACATGAAAAGGAGGAGTGGGGGTTGTGGGTTGCCAAAAGGCTTGCAGAGGAAGCAGAAAGAGTAGGCAGGCAAAGGCATCTTAAGTAACATGCCCTGTATGAAATTTGCCAATTGTTAACATTCAAAAAATGTGTGCAGAGACTGGAGAGACGAGATAATTTGAAAATGTTTTTTTTTTTTGTGACATGTAAACAAAGTCTTCATATTCATGTGAGTAAGTCTACAAATTCCAAACCAAAACCATAAGTCGCTTAGAGCTCAGACACTTTAAGGGAGATTTTGTAACCGAGAGACATTCCCCGATGGAGTCCAGACAGTGGTGGTGACGTCCGATGACTCTGCTGGGATGGAAGCGGCTGATGATGAATCTTAGAATCTGAAAGGACTGGGTGGGGATGTTGAGGTGGAGGTGCGTGCATGACAGCGGCATGAATGTACTAGCAACAGTGCGTTGTTAGGTGTGTCACTGTACAATTAAATGCAAATAAATGACGTATGAATACGTGGGAGAGGAAAGACTGGCGTATACTGTGTATTAGGAACAATTCTAGTTGTCCTGTCTGAACTTTCTATAGAGCTTCATTTCCACTAACATGTTAAACTTAATGTTGTTTAACTCAGCAAGGTCAGATGAAGGCACTACTCTCCTTTTTGGTCACATTGAGTCATTTTCCTTCTTCCAAATGCTTTCCGGATGAACTCGTCCAAAAGCCCTCGAGGTCATGTTTCTACTAAACCCCCCCCCCCCCCCCCCCCCCCCTAGCCAGAGAGAGAAGAGAACATATGAAACAGAATGAAACTAAATAGAAAATAGAATTATAGAACCTGTGTCTGTGTGTGTGTGTGTGTGTGTGTGTGTGTGTGTGTGTGTGTCTGTGCAGCTAATGATAGATAATGACGGAAGCATGGGAAGCCGTAAATCAGAGTAACTGAATCAGCTCAGTGGTTAACTATATCAGTCTGCTGCTGCTGCTCCGTGTGCGTGTGCGTGTGCACGTTGCGTGTTCTTGTGCACTTCCTCTGCCTCCTTCACGGCCCTCTGTGAGCATGTGTGCCCATTTGCCAGCTATTTTAAAGCAGTGTTAGATAGAGACTGTGTCCTTTTCCTGCCCAATGTGTATGTTTGCTTATATGAGAGAGGGAGATTTCTAAGTAAGACAATTATCATTCAATTCCCAGTGTGAACAAACCAATAGAGATATGAGGACACACTGGTCTACTAATTGCTGTGAACCTTAATGACCCACTTGGAGATTAACTTCAGCATCTTCATGTATGGGGTGTTTATACTGACATCATCATTTTACCTGGTTTTAAACTCAGTGTGTCTACATTTGTAAGCTTAACAGTTTAATTAGGTCTGTCATAAAGATATCATGAAACTAAATTTAAACCATGATGTATAAGGATCATTTTAAATGATAGTTGCAGTCTTTCTCTACAGACAATCTCCCCCTTACACCCTCACACATTTATGCTCATACACATAAACCAAAGGGATGGGGGTAGCTGCACTTTGAAAAATATATTCTGGTTGTTGTTTTTTTTGGTTTGTTTTTTTTTGTTTGGGAAAACTGATGTTAAACATTCAAGCCAAGGCATATATCAAGGTGAAAATTGGTGATATGGGAATGTGTATGCTGGGCAGAGCCATGGTGTTTGGTAGCCAGTATTATACACTGTAAATCCATGTGTCTTTGTCTCTGTGGAGTTATAAGCTCCTCTGCTCTCCTGCGACCTTCTGCTGTGTTTGTCTTGCAAAAACATGACACCAGATAATGAATGTGGTGTTTTACAGTGTGTGTGTGTGTGTGTGTGTGTGTGTGTGTTAACTAGGTAATTCATCCCCTCTGACTGAAACACATGCTGGGAGTAACACAACAGCTTCTGTTTCTCTGTCTGTCTGTTTTCATCTGCTGCTTGTTTCTGTTTCAGATCAGATGGATCATGTAAATTATGATCTAATATTTCTTAAATGTTTCGGGTGCAGTCTCTTTCCTCCTGTCTTTGTCTGAGCCCAAAAGAGGCCCCCCCCCTCTCGCCTCTGGTTGATAAGCTGGTTAACGTAGAGCTTTTCTACAAAGTCAAGGAGAGAAAACAGATTTTCTTTAATATCTCAAAGAAGTTTAAGGCCAAACCGTCTACTAGGAGTAAACGTTTTCGTGCCCAGGGGATAGTTTCTGGTGCGCACCAGAAACCTATAGATTTTTTTTGGGCCCATGTCCCTTTAGAGGCTCCGTAGTTTCTTGTGCATAAAGAACTATAAATATTTTTCAGTCTTTTTAATCTGTTGGAAGCATGGGCGGATCCAGGGATGGGGCCAGAGCGGCACTGGCCCCAGCTGAAATCTGATTGGCCTCTGAAGTGCCCCTGTCCTGCCACCTCAAACACATCGTGTAACTACAGGATAGTGATGCTGTGTTTATGTCATGTAGGAGGGAAGCTTACAATGGAAGGATTCCCATGTTTAGGACTCACTGTATGATGCAAGTTGGATGTTCAGAATCTTATTTATAATTTATAATTGGTAATTCCAATGTGACTTGAACGTAGCATGAGACTTCACCTGTAGGCAGTCGTGCAGAAGCGTGTGGTGTTTCTATCCCCCACAGGAGCTTCATGGTGAGTTATGATCCCCCACATTAGTTTGTGTTAACATGTGAAAGAGTGTTTACTTGCTGCTGTCACTGAACTTAAGGTAGTTATCACCAGGTAGTTAACTACTCTAGCTAACGTTGTTGGTTAACGCTTCAGTTTGTTATAGTCAATGGTTCTCAGTCAGTCACAAGCCTTCACTCTCCGGCTCACCGTCTGAAAGATTCTTCTTATTTGTGAAAAATGTTTCAGTCATGCCACAACCATCGCTCAGTAAACTAAATTAATGCTTGAAAAAGTATGACGCAAGTGAGTCCTGGCTTGAATTCAGCATGCCATTAATTATTAGATTAAAGTCAGAGTTCTGAGAATAAAGTCAGAATCATGAGATTAAAGTCAGAGTTCTGAGAATAATGTCAGAATTCTAGAATAAAGTCAGAATTCGGACTTTTTTCCCGTCTTAAAAAAAACAAACACTTCTTTTTAGACTTCTTAGGATGTATCCTTGTTTGTAAACAACATTCAAAGATGCCCTCACTTCAGAGGCTACGCTGTCAGTTTTTCTGTTCTAAACTGTTCTGTGTGCTGTAATAATATACATGATCTTGGGGGAATAAAAAGTGTCTCGTGTTATGTTTTCGGCACCTCAGTTTAAAATTCAATAAATATGACAATTGAGAACTTTTATTTCCTGAACCTTTTTGATGGACACAATGTGCTTGAACAAGGCACAATTTGCAAGATTATAGAGCCAATGGCAAACAAGGAATGAAATGTATATAGATCTTACTGAATAAGGAAATTTGCATGGATGTTGGACATATAGTAGGCCCCTCTGTGTAAAATGTGGCCCCTGAGTTAGAAAAATCCTAGAGCCGCCCCTGTTTGGAAGGGTTTGTCGTGATCCTACACAAAATTACCCCACAGCTCTTTGGGTCAGTAGAGATTAAGTACTGCAGTCTGTCTAAAGCATTGTAACACTGATATAGTGAGTTTTTTGCAAAAATTACCATCATTTTTCTCCAACATTAAGCTAGTAGTTTTTGTGGCTTCACCTTAATGGATATTTGTCACATATTTGTCACAATAGTGATGGATGTCAGGTACACACAGGTCTTCAGAGAGGAAGACCTCTGGCATATATATTAATGCATTAGTGTTGATGCTTTAAAGAGCTGAACACTACAGCATAGAGCATATGGTCTCTGTGTGTGAGTGTGAGCAGCTGGCATGTCCCTGCTCTTTACCTGTGGAGTACGAGAACATATAGATACTGCATTCACAGGTAGGTGTGTGTGTGTGTGTGTGTGTGTGTGTGTGTGTGTGTGTGTGTATCTGATGAAGCCCATCATTAGATTTTGCATTTGGAGAATGTTCTAGGTGAAATTTACCAGATCAGATTTTATCAGATTGTATTCCTGCAGGTTACATAAAACAGAGGTCATGTGTCGTCTGTTGCTGTTTTTGTCCCTGAGATTCAATTACTGAGATTCCTCTCATCTCTTTTACTTTCTCTCTGGTACTTTGACAGGCCTCATCTTTGCTGTCGGTGTTATCATTTGCCCTTAGCTTTCACCGTTCCCTGACCCAGTGCTAAAATTGCTGTGAGACATCATCATCTGAGCTCACTCTTCCCGTCTTTATCAGTGACATTGGGCATTGGCGTCACAGCAACAAGCTAATTATTCTTAATGCCTCAGTTACCATCACTCGAGGCTGCTGAACAGGTTGTTTATTTCTAGAATGCTGTGATACATATTTCTTTCAAGAAAGAAGGTGTGTACCGGGCATGGCTGCTGCAAACTGAAGAACTAACGTAGAAGAAGAAGAATGGACAATAAGAACTTTCAACCAACATCTGAACAACTGGGGACCAACAACAATCCTATAAAAACCTTTTTTGGCCTGTTTTGTTTCACTCTACCTGGTCTCAACACCCACATTTGCTGACACTGCAAGCGATGAACAAGCTCTTCTAAACACACATAAGCTACCTCTGCAGCATCAGATGGCAGTCAGACAATAAAAGCAGCTTTAATGAGAGTAAATATTGGACTATATTCATAAATTATTTGGCTTTATGGTGAAAAAAACACCAGATGACATCTTTCAAAAATGTGTGCACCCGTCTATCCCTTCTGCCCAATGTTACAAATCAAGGACTATGGCGTTTAATCTGTCGCAAAACTTGAGCACATAAAAACATGCATACACAGAGGATACCAGTGCTCCAAACAGGTGTGGAAAGTGGAAAACCTTGCTTGAGAGGCAGCATTTTTTCTCTCTGACTGCACTTAACACTAACTGTGGGCATGAAAGCATCCTCACGAGAGAGCATTCCTGCTCATCGGTACCTCTGGTACATCTGTTTTAAATTCTATGCGTTGAATTTTGAGACTGTTGAGGCAGGTGTAGGTTGATGATGTCAGTTTAGTTTGATCAGTGACACAGTGAGAGTCGGGTTCTTGCCTGATAGGACATTACATGCACTCGTAGGTAAGTCTTGTCATTTTGACATGTAATTGCAGGGGCTGGGGATCGACCCACCGACCTTCTGATAAGTGGACTACAGCTCTACTACTGAACCACAGCCGCCCCTTAATACACACTCGTTTTACTCTTTTTAACACACTGGAACACATATTAAACACTACTATTCCTACATTTTACAGCATTTACTATTTATGATATAACTCCTATTATTTTAAGTGCTGGGTATCCTGTGTTCTCTATCATTTATGTTTAGTTTTATAGTTTTTTTATTAGTATTATTTTAGTAGCTTACCTTTTGTGCCTTGTATTGATGTAGATAGATGTGTTTGATGTCTATCTATCTATCTATGTATGTATCTATCTATCTATCTATCTATCTATCTCATTGAAATAAGCATGAAAGACACAAGCGATGGACAAACTCACACAGAAACATGTTTCTAAAGACAGTTTTACATGCTGAGTGTTGCAGAGGAGAAAGAAATGTCCTTAGTGTGTAGGGAGAGGAGCTTGCGGAGGAGAAACGCTCTCTTGCTTTTTCCTCTCGCTGTCACTGCTCTGTGTGCTCGATTAGTGTGCCGTGTGCCAAGGCTTTCACAGCATCTCCCTGAGAGGAAGCAGAAGATTTCAGTCTCCACAGGTGAGCTGTGATCCATAGGTGTGAGTTCTTCTGGGAGAGTGTGTGTGCTCTTTATGAGTGTGTGCGTGTGTGTCTGTTTGTGTCAGAAGCGTTACCCTCACAGTCTCAGTAGGTGAGCTGTTGATCTGAGTTCTCTGAGTTTCCCTCAACCATCTGTGGCCCACACACCCTCTCACCCTCTCTCTCCCTCTCTCTCTCACACACACCCCGCACAATCATCATATGAGTGGAACTACAGTACCTTTTTGTTGACAGGGTACCAAACCAGCATTATGGTCAACAAAATGTGTCATTTGTGTGTGTACCTGTTTGTGTGTGTGCGTGTGTGTCTGTATTGGCTGCAGTCCCAGCATCCAAGCCAGAAAGTCCGGTTCTCACACAGGCTGTCCATTACACTCTGCTTCCATGCCAAAGCACTGACGTAGTCATCTAGCTCCCCTTTCCTTCTCCTCTCCTTTTCTTTTCATGATGCTGTTTTGTTTTGATATTAGTCATACTGTATTTCTACTTCGGTCAAAAACACTCAAATTATTTCTATTTCTAATAAGCAGATTCAGGATTTTTCATGTACATTATGACTGGATTTATTACAAGGCTTGTGGGAGCTTTAAAAATGGATGGGAACAATTTCTTGGCCTACATCTGGCCCTGCAGCATCAAGCATCATTTAAACACAACAGCAAACCTGCTGCTGACCAGCTGTATCCCTCCACCGATGATTTATCTCCCAAGATAATGCACTTGTTTGTGTTACAAGCGAGCGAGCGCCAATAATGTGACAGAAGGTTAAGGTTAGTTCCCAGATTGCAACCCCAGCAGAGGCCCTCAGCTTAAGGCTGAACGTGAACATGAATGAATGTGAGTGAATCAACATGAGTACCTGTATGGATGCTTTGATGATGGCATAACTGAGCATGTGTGATCAGTAAGAACTGAAATAGAGCAAATGCAATAAAAAAATATTTGGTTCAGAATCAGAAATAAAACAAACTCCTTATTTCCATCATGTTTTTTACATGTTTTTCCACCATTTGAGATTTGACTGGCTGACAATTGGACAACAATAAGTGGACTAATTTATCATTAGTTTACCACCCAAGCAAGGAGGGCGACCTTTAGTAGTAAAGACAATTTTGTCTCCCTCTGCAAGCTAACTTGAGCTAACGTTAATGCTTTCTAGAGATCATGGGATTGTCCAAACTGAGTAAATATTACACATGAAAACACAATAGTGCCTTACTACATCAATCTAATGATAATATGATATTTCTTGAATAAAAAAATCCATGCACAAATGTAGCTATTATGTCCACAAACTTCACACTGCTGATGTAGGATGCCAGAGCATCTAGTAATATAAATACATCTTCAGACTCTAGCTCCTCATCGACACTGTGTTTTATCACCAACTATGTCGATGAAGCAATTCTAGATTTGTTACAGCTTTGATTTTTGCCTTTGAATATCTTTCCTCCAGAAGTAATAACTGAAGGCATCATTAAATGCTGTGGGGGTATTGTAGCATTTAGAGCAATAATAAAAGTGTTGACCACAACACAAAGAGTGTGTTTGTACTGGTAACCAGGAGAATCCCCTTTTATGAAGAACATAGGAGATAAGATATTTTTTCTTCTTTTTTACGGCAGGGTGAAAAATATCCCTAAACCCTTTATACTGAAAGTCATTAGGTTTGAAATGTGTCAGCTGGTGATCAGGAACATTGGAAAGTCTGGTACAATTGTCAAAGTCAGTAATGAACAGTTTTTGAAGGAATACATGGAAAATATGACACTATCCAACCACAGATGATTCATTTGGTGAGTGAATCTTTCTAAAGCAGAGCAAGAAGGAGAATTAAACACACACACACACACACACACACACACACACACACACACACACACACACACACACACACACACACACACACACACACACACTGTAGGGGAGAACTGTATGTGAATTATTAAAGTTGCCAATTAGACCAGTTGACATTTAGATGAAAAACACCATGACGTTGGCCTTTAGCAGGCTCTTTCTTTCTGCCATTCTCTCTCAAACACGCACACACACACACACACACACACACACACACACACACACACACAGACACACACACACACACACACGCACACACACACACACACACACAGACACACACACACACACACACAGACACACACACACACATACACACACACAGGATACACAGACACTCATTCCTGCCTCCCTACAGAGGGCATGAAAGGGTAGCAGTGCTCTTTAATAAATGAAGTACCACAGAGGAAGGGTCAAACCAAGTGGACCGAGAACAGCGGGAGACACGGGCTGAATGCTCAGTTACACTTTATATATGACATTGTTGACGAATGGAGATCAGGTCATCCTGGCTGTTTAAACATAAAGTAGTTACTTTATGTTTAAACGGTTGGGCCTAAGATCGTCATTTGATTTTAATTCCTTTTCTGAATATTTGAGATCATTGAAAGCATTTGTCCATTATCATCCCCATTATATAAATCTACCTGCATTCAGATGCCATGTTTGTGTGTTGTGTCCAGTATGGGCAGAATACCTGAGGGAAAAAGTTTGAAGTATAAAACCATCTTTTTAAAAAAAATATAAATATACTTTGAATGAAACCATTACGCTGTCATATAATTACCTTAGAATCACACACAGAAGCACTTACCGTGGTGGCGAGTCGGGGTACAGGCTGTTGACCTGAGGCAAAGTCTCTCTGTATGACTCAAAGTCTAAACCAGGAGGAAAGTCTTCTAGGCAGGTAGATCTCAGTTCTCCGACTGAACCTCCGTAGGAAAAACTGTCCAGACCTGCAAGGACAGACACATGAAGCTAAACTACCAACTGAATGGGAGTTTTATCATCTGGGGACATCCAGAAGTACTGCAGTAATTTGTGGCAATGGATGCAAATTTGATCTCGTTTGTTATTTTGCTAGAGCATCACACACACGATCATCACACACACGATGACGAAGTTTAATATTTGCTTAGTGCCTTGACTCGATCACATGACTTGACAAGCCACGTTTCACACTGACCGTAGCTAGCTCGGAGGTGTGGGTTTCGGAGTCGACTGTCTTTGCGCAAGCTGCCGACGATGATGGTGATGCAGGAGAGGAAGAGGACCAGACCTATAACGATCCCCGCCACCACCAGCGGAGACACCAGGAGAGACGCTTCCCCTGCTGACTCCCTCTCGCTCCGGCAGTCTGGGTACTCCCCATGGCTCTGGTTTGAGCTCACTACTGGGAGACACAAAAAGATGGAGCTCAGGCTTCAGTGTGGGTTTGTGTGTCTCATTGTGTGTGGACATGTATGATTGTACTGGAAAATAGAGGCGATTTGAGAGATACTTTTCCGCCTTCGCATTTAAGAAATTGCCATACATTAAGATGGATTAATTGAATTGCAGTTGCAGTACAGTAATTCCCCTATCTATCATGTTTTTTGGACCGTGGGAGGAAGCTGGGGAAAGAAAGGTCCCGGGTCAGAACCTTCTCTGTGAGGTGACAGCGCTGCACTTTAACTCTGCAGATCCTTGACAAAACCTTTCATTCTTGCAGCTGACTGAACCAGAGGGAGACTGCATCCATCCATTGCCCACTGCTCTGAATAGAAAGCTGGAGAAACAATCAAAACTACAAAAAGATCTACACTGACAATATCACTTTTGATCCAATCCCTGTGGTTCTCTATCACGCATTTCACATCCTCTTCCCCTCTTGTATGTTTGTGTCTGCACTTCTGTTGTCTACAGTAATTTGGTTTGACACAGACTCCCGAGAAGAAGAAAATGTTCTCTCGCCCCAAACGATTCCCAGCAGACCTCTCTGCTCTCTCAGTAACATCTCCTCTCTCACACTGTCTCCTAACATGATTTTCTTTTCATTTCACTTCTCACCTCTTCCTCATAAACTCCATTTTCTCCCCTCTCTCCCCGGAGATCCCCCAAGAAAATCCATAATTATAAAGATTCAAATTCCCATAAACCTCCCGCCCCATCAAATGAATGATAGACTGCAGGGAGAGAGAGAGAGAGAGGTTGACATCTGGGTGAAACTGACGTTTACCAAGAGAGAGAGAGGGAGTAGCGTGCGGCACTCTTTATTATATGACACTTGTCTCAACAACACATTCTGTACTTTCAAGACAAAGAGGTCAGACAGGAATTTTCGGTTCCACCTCCTCTAGTTTGTTTTCTATAGATTCTCCTTGTCTCAACAACACATTCTGTACTTTCAAGACAAGGAGGTCAGACAGGAATTTTCGGTTCCACCTCCTCTAGTTTGTTTTCTATAGATTCTCCTTGTCTCAACAGAAAATGCATTTGTTACTATGAAATTAGATGGTGACAGCCAACGTCATGTACCATGATATATGTGTGTTGACTTAACAGGCCTGCATCAACTTAAAATGGCTTGTGATTGGTCCAGATTTTACCCATAGCCCTATGAGTGTTTTCCTTTTTTTCTTCAAGTCCTTGTTGTGTTTTAAAACTTTAATTGTAATAAATGATAAACATTTTTATTCTCATTATAAAAAGATACCTCTGTAACCATCTGATAATAGGCCTTTATGTGATGTAGAAAAAATAGATCATTTAATTTTACCAAGGACATTTCATTGTTTCTGATCTCTGCTCTGTCACAGGGCTGATCCTTTTTGCTTCCACTGGAGAAATGAAAACTGAAATGACTGAACTCTGATCCGTGCACACATAGAATGTGAGATGACGTGTTTGACAGATGGTTTATTTGTGTTTCTGTGATTCAACATCATAATGAAGCTTTGTTAACATTTGCAGGGGCTTATATTTGGTGGTATGGTTCTGTTCTGACCTCCTGCCTCAATGCTCCATATCTGACACACAAAGTTATTGTAATCCATTTCAACCTGGTATCAATGCTGCAGTTTACCTTGTGACTCTTAGATCATTTTGACATGTCACCATGTGGTGCTGGATATTGTCAGCCAGGTACGTTTCCTTTGTGATATTTGTGTTTTAAAAGATTTTATTGTTCATCCGTGTAAATAACTATATAAATCTGTGTGAACTGTTTGCAAACTGTCCGGAGAATAAAATATTAAGAGCTAAAAAGAGCCTGTTATGAACTGTAACAATGCAAGGCAGGAATTGACTGTACTGTACGTTCTCCTCTGTACTTTCTTACTTGTGTGTGGACAAAGAAAGCTGCCACACAATAATTTTGGGAGAGCGAGGAAGAACTAAAGAGAGAGACAGAGAGAGAGGAAAAGATTGTAATATATGACAGAGGGTTATACTTCAAAACCTTCAGGGGACTGGCCACAGCTGCAGAGAGAAAGCAGAGAAAGAGGAGAGAATTTGTTCATTTTTGCATCCGTGTGCGTGTGTTTGTTTGTTGGTGACGGTGGATGAGTGGGAAAAATATCAGCCCTGCGTGAGCATCAAATGAAATAAATCAACGTAAATGAATAGAAGGAAGCGAGTTAACAGGAAACAGAAATGTTGAGGTGTCAAACATTTATAATAATAGTGTGCAGTACAGAGTCACACCTTAGAGAAACTAGAATGAATGATGACAAGGAACAGTTTCTCTATAGAGTCCCTGCAGAATCTTTCAGCCCAAATCAAATTTTTTGACAATCAACACTCTGTTTTTTGTGTCAGGACTCCTGATCTGCCAACACAAAACCTCCTCATTAATTGAAATGAATGGAGGTGAAGCATTTTTTTTTTTTTTGAAGCAGCACTATTGGAACTCTGAAGGCAGATTTTTGCTGGCTGAGAGTTATTCTGGGAAATGTCAGACATACCATGGCTAAGTGAAATAAAAGCTTACAAAGGACGTTGAAGAAGAATGTGTGCATCACAAACATTATTGCATCGTCTCATTAAAAAATATATGATAATATTTCTGTATGTATATCTCTTAGTGGGACAAGCAGGCTGAAAAACTCCTGTGTAGCAGCTGCCATTGATCCTTTTAATGAAATCCCATATATTATATATTACATATTATTTTTATAGCCCCTTTTCTTGTGCCCATTGCTTTTTATTTATTTATTTGTAACTATTTTGTCATTGTTCTTTTTATCTTACATCTGTTTTTATTGACTTATTATTGTTGTCTGTTTTATGTTGTTTTATATTCTGCTGGCTGCACAACAATCCTTGGGGATTGATGAAGTTATCCTTGATCCGTATTTGAAGATGCATGCGTTTGACATCCTGCAACAACAAATAGAAAGAAAAACAGAATAATTTGGACTCACGAGGAGCCATTTGGTTTTGGTTGTCACAAACTATAACGATTAAGATATTGACTGTTGCTGCGTACACTGCGTCACTCCGTACATAAGCTGCATACATTATACAGAAGCATCAAGCAGCCACTCAGATCCAGTGTGACAGCTTGTCATTATGAGTTACAGCCACGGTCTCTTCAATATGAAATATACCATAGTGCGGGTCGACCCTACATCCACAGACATCGAAGTAGAAAGACTTCCTCCAGGCAGGATGTTCAGTAAGCAACAAAAAGAAACACAGCCTAAGCAGAAAAGAGCATCAGCGCTGTTAGCGAGGGTAAAAGATGAACAACAGGAGTCTTAAAGGCCCATAACACTGTTCTTCTGATGCTTAGTCTGTTTAGAATGAACATCAATGTGCAAAGGCTTGTAGGAGAGTTAATAAAAATAAAGTGTACTGCATCCCTGCGTTTCATTTTTGTGGTTGACTGCATGCTGATTATTCATGATTGATTTATAAAAAGCACATTCATGTTTGTATTTGTCACCAGACAGATGACTATAGCTTACAGCTGAACTGCTACACAACCACCCACCCACACCCACACCCATACACACACACACACACACACCCATACACACACACACACACCCACACACACACACACACCCATACACACACACACACCCATACACACACACATACACCCATACACACACACACACACCCACACCCATACACACACACACACCCACACACACACACACACACACACACACACATACACACACACACACACACACACACACACACACACACACACACACACACACACACACACACACACACACACACACACACACACACACGGTCAGGTTTTGGGGACAAGCATTAAGAATTGTCTGTATTACAAACCAAATCAGTATAAAACTGCTAGCTATTATCTGATTAAAATGTTATCGAAAAATGAATAACCCATTAACCCATAAAAAACTTAATCAATTAATTGTGTTCATTTGTTCCATCTTATGCTACATTCACATTCGACTTTACACCAGCCTTGGTTTATTTTCATATTCCAGACAGTTCAGTTCAGTTTGGTCTTAATGTCTTTGCTTTGTTCAGCCGTACCTCTAAGCAGCGATTAATTGATGTCACAACTGAACACTACCTCATAGCTTTTGTCCCGTGAGAGAGTAATATGTTTTTTACATTGTTGTTATTGCCAAACAAAGATCCTCCTTCATATTTTGCCTTTTGTTTAATTTGTACCCAGCATGACAGCACCATAAATCCGGACTGTATAGAAAGCACAAACCCCAGGTAACCCTGTACACCCTACCAGGTACCTGATTCTTCCAAGTCAGCTTAGCTCTGTATGTTAAACCTGTGAGAAGTGAGTCACCTATTGAATTATATTATATTGTATTGTATTGTATCGTATCGTTTATATTATATTGTATTGTATTATATTATATAGTGTCACACACACACACACACACACACACACACACACACACACACACACACACACACACACACATGCTACCCAATTGTGTGTATGTAATTGTCTGTCTGTTTATGATGCATCTCCTGTGTCACTCTTGTTTTTGTCACGTATTTGCACGCATGTGTCATAAATTAAAAAAGAAAAAAAGAAAAGAGAAGTGAATAGAATTAAATCCAATCCTAAAATAATGATCAGCTAATGGACAACATTGATCACATTTGACACAGAAGGCTAATTATGCTAGCTGAACAGAACAATCACATAAATGCAGCTTGACCAGAATTCTCATGATCTCCTGATGCATTAAAAGTCATTGAAAATCTCGGACCTCACAGCTGGATGTTTAAGCCGATCAGCCTAAGTGGCATTGAAAACCTCTCCACCACAGCATGAACTCATTTCTTAAACTGTTAACATGCGGCTGAAGGATAAATCTTTTTTTTTTCATTATATATTCATTATTCGTTATATAAAACAAAGAAAAAAGGATTGGGGTGTTGGGGTTATGGTTTGTGCTCAGCCGCAGGTGAGAGAGGGTGTGGATGTGGCTCAGGTAAGCGGGGTAGTGAGATAGTGATGGTAGGATAACAGGTGTGTGGCATTTTGGACTGATTTTGCTCTCTGGTTGCAGCAGCATGCTGGACCTGAGGGAGAGAGCTGCCTGCCTGTGCGTCTGTCTCTGTGTGTGAGACTGGAGACGCTGGAAAATATCTGAATGTTGATTAAGTTTGTTAGTGAAGCTGAACAGCTGGTTTTGTGTTAAGTTTATTTATTTTGTGTAATAAAGCCTGTTCGGAACATCATTCATCAGAGCCACCACTGAGAGAACCCAGACTGTGGTAACAGAGTCCACTGTTAGACGGATGTTTTTGAAATCTTTTGAATAACGACAACTGTAAGAATGCCATTAACTCTAGTTGTATGTTTCTTCTTCTGTGCTTCTTCTCTCACTTGTTTAGACCTCGGAAGACCCAAAGCTTCAAAGAGGCAACCAGGACAGAGGGGTTTATTAAAAGAGATGTTTTACTTTTATTATATATTATTTACATATATTATTTATATATATTTTTTACTTTTATATATATATGTGTATTGCTCAAGAAGATTTAAATATGTGATGATGTGTTTACTTGTTGACGTAAAACCAGGTTATTCTCAAAGGTGGGTTTTAAAGGAGTAAAATATGAGCTCATCTTCAACTTACATCTAGAGCTCAGCAGGAAGGTAATTAACTAAAACAGTGACTATAACAGTTTGTACATAGCGTTCGTGATCACTATCTTTTTTATTTGTTTCTATCTTCCAGGCACAGTCTGTGTCGTTTCAACATTTTACCATTAGATTGTTGTAAATTTGACGCCTCTTTGATTGGTTTATTAATCACTCTAGTATAAAATAAAAAAATAGCTTTGATAAAGGGATGGTGACCTAAATATATTTTTCACAGGTGAAAATCTATGCTCAGTGTTTTCTTAGCCTGTTGGACTGGTTGTCTGTCGTCTAAGTTGAGCTTAACTTTGGCTGCATTTAAAACAACACAGAGACCAATTAGCCCATTATTATGTGTGTGTTTGTTACCTCTGCCAACAACATGTTGTTTTCATCAGAACTGGTCTGTTGACGTGTTTGTTTGTTCGGTAACCATGTCTTAGAAAAATATTTGCATTTAAGCTGTGATGCATGTCTTCCTTTCAAAGCACTAATCTTGATTTCAAAAATGACATGTAAGAAATAGAACTTTGTGATACCACAATCTTTGTTTATGTGTTGTTTTATTACAGATTGAGATTAGAAATGTCTTTCGTTGGGTTGTAAGGTGCTCTGAAATAGAATGATCTCACAGATTTACACGCAGACAATAAAAGAAGTTTAGCAGTTGAGGCCCTTTTGTGTTTGTGGGTAGAGGTATGTCCTCTCTACGTCCCCTTCCAGTACATATTACAACTGATAGGATATATTATGTATTACTGTTTGGGGCAGAGATGTTTACACTTTAATACCTTTAACATTTGTGTAACGCTCAAAAATGACCCATCACTTGTCACCCATCAAAAATAGAAAAAAGGACAAAGCTCTACTCCACCAAGCTATTTTGACGTAGTATCGGCACACCACAGCCACCACAAACACACACACACACACACACACACACACACACACACACACACACACACACACACACACACACACACACACACACACACACACTACCCAGTTGTGTGTATGTAATTGTCTGTCTGTTAATGATGCATCTTCTGTGTCACTCTTGTTTTTGTCATGTATTGTACGCATATGTCACAAATAAAAAGAAAAAAAAGGAAGAAAAAAGAGACATGAACAGAATTAAATCCAATCCTAAAATAATGATCAGCTAATGGACAACATTGATCACATTTGACACAGAAGGCTAATTAAGCTAGTTGAACAGAACAATCAGCATGAATGCAGCTTGACCAGAATTCTCATGATCTCCTGATGCATTAAAAGTCATTGAAAATCTCCGACCTCACAGCTGGATGTTTAAGCCGATCAGCCTAAGTGGCATTGAAAACCTCTCCACCACAGCATGAACTCATTTCTTAAACTGTTAACATGCAGCTGAAGAATCAATCATTTTTTTCATTCCCATAAAACAAAGAAAAAAGGATGTTTTTGAAATCTTTTGAATAATGACAATTGTAAGAATACCATTAACTCTAGTTGTATGTTTCTTCTTCTGTGCTTCTTCTTTTATTTTTAGACCTCGGAGGACCTGAAGCTTCAAAGAGGCATCAGGACTTTGTTTTTTTTTAAAAGAGATGTTTTATTATGTATATTTTTTCTTTTTTATTTATTGCTGAAGATGATTTAAATATGTGATGATGTGTTTACTTGTTGACGTAAAACCAGGTTATTCTCAAAGGTGGGTTTTAAAGGAGTAAAATATGAGCTCATCTTCAACTTACATCTAGAGCTCAGCAGGAAGGTAATTAACTAAAACAGTGACTATAACAGTTTGTACATAGCGTTCGTGATCACTATCTTTTTTATTTGTTTCTATCTTCCAGGCACAGTCTGTGTCGTTTCAACATTTTACCATTAGATTGTTGTAAATGTCAGTTTGAGGCCACTTTGATTGGTTTATTTATCAATCTAGCACCAAATAAAAATAGCTTTGATAAAGGGATGGTGATATAAATATATTTTTCACAGGTGAAAATCTATGCTCAGTGTTTCCTTAGCCTGTTGGACTGGTTGTCTGTCGTCTGTCTGCCAAGAACTTTTTGTGCCACAAATAGTTTCTTTATTAAGATTTTTCTCAGCATTCAGGTGTGAAAGTTGACACTAATCATCCTTAAGCCCTGAAAAGTTGAGCTTAACTTTGGCTGCATTTAAAACAACACAGAGACCAATTAGCCCATTATCATGTGTGTGTTTGTTACCTCTGCCAACAACGTGTTGTTTTCATCAGAACTGGTCTGTTGACGTGTTTGTTTGCTCGGTAACCATGTCTTAGAAAAATGTTTGCATTTAAGCTGTGATGCATGTCTTCCTTTCAAAGCACTAATCTTGATTTCGAAAATGACATGTAAGAAATAGAACTTTGTGATACCACAATCTTTGTTTATGTGTTGTTTTATTACAGATTCAGATTAGAAATGTCTTTCGTTGGGTTGTAAGGTGCTCTGAAATAGAATGATCTCACAGATTTACACGCAGACAATAAAAGAAGTTTAGCAGTTGAGGCCCTTTTGTGTTTGTGGGTAGAGGTATGTCCTCTCTACGTCCCCTTCCAGTACATATTACAACTGATAGGATATATTATGTATTACTGTTTGGGGCAGAGATGTTTACACTTTAATACCTTTAACATTTGTGTAACGCTCAAAAATGACCCATCACTTGTCACCCATCAAAAATAGAAAAAAGGACAAAGCTCTACTCCACCAAGCTATTTTGACGTAGTATCGGCACATCACATACACGCACACACACACACAAATATGCACACACACACACACAAATATGCACACACAAATATGCACACACATACGCACACACACACGTACACAGTGAAGAATTGAGGATGTGTGAGCCAGTAATTGATAAACAAACTGTGATGCACGAGGAGTATATTTTTAAATCAGTTCAATAGAATCCGTATAAAACATCTTAAAAGTTATAAAACTATAAAAAGTCTTTCGAACTCCAATAATGTTGGAAGGAGTTAAGAAACTCACTGAAATGTTGTCTGATGGTTTAATAACATAACACTCCTGACCCAAAGTTTAAAATTAAAAGCTTATCTTACAGTTTGACTCCTTTCAAAGTTTTATATGATATATTATATTATTTTATTATAACTTCTGATGGATCAACATCTTCATCTGCAAAGGAAGTAGTAATTATATCTGTCAAATAAATGTAAAAGTAAAATGTTGGTGGGTATTCTTCGTTGTAATAGTAGTCATAAAAAAAGTACCGAAAATGAAAATACTTCATACGATAGTACTTTAACTGTGGGAACTTTACCTCCGGTCACACCATGACTTCATGCTTCTCTGCAGACTCTGTATGGGGTGAGATCACTGGGTGTGATTATCTCTCCTGGCATTTGGTATTTAATCTTGATTGTTGTTTTATTATCATTAGAAGCAGTATTCAGGAATTCTGTTATAACGTCATCTCAGGGCGTCTTTGGACTCCTCTCTCTGTATTTTCACGGACAGAGAAAGATCGACAACCAGAAGGTGATCGGACAAAACTAAAAAGAAGCCACACTGACCGCCTTTGTGTTCTTCAGAAAGGAACAGAGGCTGAACGTTGTGCTGAACTGAACACGAGGGGCCATAATCACAATCTTGGGATGGACGTTAAGTGTGTTTACTCTGCATGTTTGAGCCGTGACAGACAAACTTCATGACAGTTTGCTAAAAAAATCTTCTGCAGTCATGCTTGCAGACGTGACGTGAGTTTATTGTCAAGAGGAGAGATGTGAACTGAAGATAGCCTATATTTTATGACAGTAATGCACATTGGAAATAAATGTGTTGCTGATGCTAATCCTCTCGTGCCTGCAGCCAGGGTGTGGGTATGTGGTTGGCGGTCACCAGTGGAAATCGCTGTCAAAAGATTTTGAAGAGGCAAACAAGGAGTGACTGCTCCACTCACTGCGACAGCACACCCAGAAATGATGAATGTATATACTGTATGTGTATGTATCACATAAAACTGACACAAAAAAAAAGACAAAAGGGCAAAAGACTAATAGGAAACAATGTGGGGGCATTTTATTTTTTTATTTACTTTTTTGCATTTTTCAAATCAGGAAATCATCCTTTTCCCTTAAAGGATTATAGAGTGTCCAGTTCTACACAAAAAGATATGCAGAATAGTTTCAGCTTTGGCAGGAAGTGAGAGATGCCATATGCTCACTTGCGTAGCATGCTGGATAAGCTTCATTCCTGGTGAAAGGACAACATGGAGCTCATTGAAAACATCTCTCTGGCACTCACACGCTCCTGCCTCGCTCGACTTTTATCGCTGTCTTGTGATCCCCTTCCTTTTCTATCTCTGACCCTTCCTGTTGTTCAATTGAACAGATGCCGGGGGGTCTTTGGTGGTGGTTGTGGGGGGCTTGGTGAGGAGGCACCATTAAACCATTATGCCATCTTACCACCAGATCAGAGACAGGAGGTGGAGATGGAGGGAAGAAAGAGGAAGCCCTGAACTCATTGGTGAGCACAACAATAGGATGCCTCACATTAACAGGGGCTGAAATATCCTTTATGTTGACCCTGCAGGCTTTCCAGCAGTTTTCACTGCCCTCTGTGGTTAAGTGTTGTAAGTTTGGCTGTAACCACACCCAAAAGTGATGCTGTCACACTAGACATTTGTTCATACAGTTACTGAACACCTCTCATGCTGCATGTATGCAAAGAGGAATTAATTACGTCTACTCAGGAGGCAATGTTTGTGCCGCCGCTGGTTTGGTTGTTTGTTTGTAAATAATTTCATTTTTTGCAGAGGATATTAGATTTTGGTGATGATCTGGATCTGGATCCATAACTGCTTTAAGGGATAGGGGCAATAACAAGATTTTTGCTTCAAAGAGGCATCAGGACTTTGGTTTTTTTTAAAAGAGATGTTTTATTATGTATATTTTTTCTTTTTTATTTATTGCTGAAGATGATTTAAATATGTGATGATGTGTTTACTTGTTGACGTAAAACCAGGTTATTCTCAAAGGTGGGTTTTAAAGGAGTAAAATATGAGCTCATCTTCAACTTACATCTAGAGCTCAGCAGGAAGGTAATTAACTAAAACAGTGACTATAACAGTTTGTACATAGCGTTCGTGATCACTATCTTTTTTATTTGTTTCTATCTTCCAGGCACAGTCTGTGTCGTTTCAACATTTTACCATTAGATTGTTGTAAATGTCAGTTTGAGGCCACTTTGATTGGTTTATTTATCAATCTAGCACCAAATAAAAATAGCTTTGATAAAGGGATGGTGATATAAATATATTTTTCACAGGTGAAAATCTATGCTCAGTGTTTCCTTAGCCTGTTGGACTGGTTGTCTGTCGTCTGTCTGCCAAGAACTTTTTGTGCCACAAATAGTTTCTTTATTAAGATTTTTCTCAGCATTCAGGTGTGAAAGTTGACACTAATCATCCTTAAGCCCTGAAAAGTTGAGCTTAACTTTGGCTGCATTTAAAACAACACAGAGACCAATTAGCCCATTATCATGTGTGTGTTTGTTACCTCTGCCAACAACGTGTTGTTTTCATCAGAACTGGTCTGTTGACGTGTTTGTTTGTTCGGTAACCATGTCTTAGAAAAATGTTTGCATTTAAGCTGTGATGCATGTCTTCCTTTCAAAGCACTAATCTTGATTTCAAAAATGACATGTAAGAAATAGAACTTTGTGATACCACAATCTTTGTTTATGTGTTGTTTTATTACAGATTGAGATTAGAAATGTCTTTCGTTGGGTTGTAAGGTGCTCTGAAATAGAATGATCTCACAGATTTACACGCAGACAATAAAAGAAGTTTAGCAGTTGAGGCCCTTTTGTGTTTGTGGGTAGAGGTATGTCCTCTCTACGTCCCCTTCCAGTACATATTACAACTGATAGGATATATTATGTATTACTGTTTGGGGCAGAGATGTTTACACTTTAATACCTTTAACATTTGTGTAACGCTCAAAAATGACCCATCACTTGTCACCCATCAAAAATAGAAAAAAGGACAAAGCTCTACTCCACCAAGCTATTTTGACGTAGTATCGGCACATCACATACACGCACACACACACACAAATATGCACACACACACACACAAATATGCACACACGCACACACAAATATGCACACACATACGCACACACAAATATGCACACACAAATATGCACACACAAATATGCACACACATACGCACACACACACGTACACAGTGAAGAATTGAGGATGTGTGAGCCAGTAATTGATAAACAAACTGTGATGCACGAGGAGTATATTTTTAAATCAGTTCAATAGAATCCGTATAAAACATCTTAAAAGTTATAAAACTATAAAAAGTCTTTCGAACTCCAATAATGTTGGAAGGAGTTAAGAAACTCACTGAAATGTTGTCTGATGGTTTAATAACATAACACTCCTGACCCAAAGTTTAAAATTAAAAGCTTATCTTACAGTTTGACTCCTTTCAAAGTTTTATATGATATATTATATTATTTTATTATAACTTCTGATGGATCAACATCTTCATCTGCAAAGGAAGTAGTAATTATATCTGTCAAATAAATGTAAAAGTAAAATGTTGGTGGGTATTCTTCGTTGTAATAGTAGTCATAAAAAAAGTACCGAAAATGAAAATACTTCATACGATAGTACTTTAACTGTGGGAACTTTACCTCCGGTCACACCATGACTTCATGCTTCTCTGCAGACTCTGTATGGGGTGAGATCACTGGGTGTGATTATCTCTCCTGACATTTGGTATTTAATCTTGATTGTTGTTTTATTATCATTAGAAGCAGTATTCAGGAATTCTGTTATAACGTCATCTCAGGGCGTCTTTGGACTCCTCTCTCTGTATTTTCACGGACAGAGAAAGATCGACAACCAGAAGGTGATCGGACAAAACTAAAAAGAAGCCACACTGACCGCCTTTGTGTTCTTCAGAAAGGAACAGAGGCTGAACGTTGTGCTGAACTGAACACGAGGGGCCATAATCACAATCTTGGGATGGACGTTAAGTGTGTTTACTCTGCATGTTTGAGCCGTGACAGACAAACTTCATGACAGTTTGCTAAAAAAATCTTCTGCAGTCATGCTTGCAGACGTGACGTGAGTTTATTGTCAAGAGGAGAGATGTGAACTGAAGATAGCCTATATTTTATGACAGTAATGCACATTGGAAATAAATGTGTTGCTGATGCTAATCCTCTCGTGCCTGCAGCCAGGGTGTGGGTATGTGGTTGGCGGTCACCAGTGGAAATCGCTGTCAAAAGATTTTGAAGAGGCAAACAAGGAGTGACTGCTCCACTCACTGCGACAGCACACCCAGAAATGATGAATGTATATACTGTATGTGTATGTATCACATAAAACTGACACAAAAAAAAAGACAAAAGGGCAAAAGACTAATAGGAAACAATGTGGGGGCATTTTATTTTTTTATTTACTTTTTTGCATTTTTCAAATCAGGAAATCATCCTTTTCCCTTAAAGGATTATAGAGTGTCCAGTTCTACACAAAAAGATATGCAGAATAGTTTCAGCTTTGGCAGGAAGTGAGAGATGCCATATGCTCACTTGCGTAGCATGCTGGATAAGCTTCATTCCTGGTGAAAGGACAACATGGAGCTCATTGAAAACATCTCTCTGGCACTCACACGCTCCTGCCTCGCTCGACTTTTATCGCTGTCTTGTGATCCCCTTCCTTTTCTATCTCTGACCCTTCCTGTTGTTCAATTGAACAGATGCCGGGGGGTCTTTGGTGGTGGTTGTGGGGGGCTTGGTGAGGAGGCACCATTAAACCATTATGCCATCTTACCACCAGATCAGAGACAGGAGGTGGAGATGGAGGGAAGAAAGAGGAAGCCCTGAACTCATTGGTGAGCACAACAATAGGATGCCTCACATTAACAGGGGCTGAAATATCCTTTATGTTGACCCTGCAGGCTTTCCAGCAGTTTTCACTGCCCTCTGTGGTTAAGTGTTGTAAGTTTGGCTGTAACCACACCCAAAAGTGATGCTGTCACACTAGACATTTGTTCATACAGTTACTGAACACCTCTCATGCTGCATGTATGCAAAGAGGAATTAATTACGTCTACTCAGGAGGCAATGTTTGTGCCGCCGCTGGTTTGGTTGTTTGTTTGTAAATAATTTCATTTTTTGCAGAGGATATTAGATTTTGGTGATGATCTGGATCTGGATCCATAACTGCTTTAAGGGATAGGGGCAATAACAAGATTTTTGCTTCTAACTTCATGGATAATGCCCATAATGCCTGGACAAAAACGATGACATCCGTCTTAGATCTATGACACAACACAATCTGATGTGGATCCAGGTAATATTCCAGATCTGGTGACCCAGAATATTAGAAATTCTAGGTCTCACAAAAAAATTTGCAGCCGTGAGATAACAAATAATGATGATACAGACTTCCAACTCAGATCAGATTGTAGATGAAACTGTGCTGATTCAGTTGGGTGTCAAATTTGAGGTAAGTTGCTAAGCTGAATTAAACCACCATTAGTGAAATATTGTTTTTCTTGACTAATTATCAAACTAATAGTGATATCAATGTGATTCCAAATTCTAGGGACAGGTTTTTTTTAGTCAAAGAGTCACATTATGAGGGTCAAACCATTAAATCGTTTGGCCTCTCTTTCTAGTTCTATATTCTTTACATAACAGGCAGCAGGATTTTCTAATAAACATTCATTTTGATGAGGAAAGTTTTTTAGAGGATTCACCGGAATGTAGAGTTTTCATGTTAGACATGGTTATTATTATAGTTAAGATGCAGAATAACCATTAACACATTGTGTGAGACAACAGAACACCCTCCTTTCTTAATTAGTGCTCTCTCTTCATAATGTCAACCCCCAAGGACATTGCCATAACAAGACACCTGCCTGAATGATAAAAAGCCAGAACTTTAACAGAAGAAGTCAGTAATGTTTGGTATTCCATGTTTGTAAAAAAAAAAAAATACTTTATGCTATTCAGTGATTCCTGCCTTTAAAATCAACTAAATTGAATGATTGATTTTTATTACAAAGCCGCGTATAGAGCTGCAGGCTGTGATCCTTTTGTGATCTTTGCCTGTGTTTAATTTACTGTGGGTGAGCTGGTCCCATCCAGATGAGGCCAGCATCACCACGGAGGAGTCAGAGCCACAATAATACTGGAGAGCATAAGGAAACACCGACAGGCCTTTGGCAAGGTAAATAAAAAAACATGCATGCATATGCATATGTCCACTGTTTGTTTCAGAAAGACCTGCAGAAACTTCACACACTCAGCCTCATGGCTATGATGCTATTTGCAGGTATGCAGCCCGTCAAGATGAGTGATAGGTGCAGCGGCATGAAACAAGTGACAACGCAGAGGGCAAGACGACGCACGCTTTACACACTTTGCTGACTCCAGGCAAAAAGCTGCACACTGGATGTAAATCGTGGGTGATATTCGATGCTGACAGACAGCAATTGCACTCATAACTGGTAAGCGAAGCATCACCCTACACAACTGAAAATAGAGGTCAATATTTTTCTCTTTATTTTCCTGTCTTGAAGATTGTGTACATGACCATATATAAGTACTCTGCTCCTGGATGTTCAGCAACTCATCTATATTATAGGAGAGACAGGGAGAAAAATACACTGACTATAAATTGATTGGATTAATTAACTTAGGTTCAGGAGCAGGGCCAACATCCCCTATCAAGCTTATTTAAACCCAGTCATCCCCTTCCCTTCCTCTACAATTCACGATTCACATACATCAACCCTCTCTTCCCTCCTTTCATCACCTCTTATCCAATCACGTGCCTAACTCTCCCATTTTCACCTTTCAAGGTCTGAAATTCACAGATGGGTAATTGACTCTCACTTTTATAGCTACTGATATGCATGCCAGTTTCCCCATTCCCTTTGTCACATCCATTCAAATATCAAAACTTCCTCCTCCTCTGGCATTGCATTAAACCTCCTGGCAGCAGAATGAACACAAAACCACAATTGCTTAAACGGAATAAGCAAACTAACCAGTATTACCTGGTTCGGCTTGTTCGGCTTGTTTTTTCTGTCTGTTTGTGTGGCCGTGAGCAGGATGACTCGGAAGGTTTTGGATGGATTTCAATCATATTTAATGTGAAGGTGGGTGCAGGGGAGGGGAAGAGATGAGTCGATTTTTAAACTTATCCAGAAGATGGTGTCCAGAGTTTTTTTTTCTTTTCTTTTTGAATCCCGCTAAAGCAATGCCATGACCCACCCTACTCTGCCTCTGATTGACTTGGTGTCACACATAGTCAGAGTTCCGTCAGTGAGGGGCTGCATGAGAAAAGTCATCATCATGCCCAGCCAATCAGAGGCAGAGTGGGGCGGGTCATAGAGGCACCATAGTAGGATTCATACATTTGCTTGGCAGGGGTTTGCACTCTCTGAGTGACCTCTAGTTGATCTACTTAATTAGTATATTTGAATGTTTAAACTTGTCATGGTCCTGGGTTTTGAGTTTATTTCCTGTTTTATTTTGAAAATTGAGTTTCCTTGTTGAGTTTTTATTTTACAGTTCCGTCCTCACCTGTTCCCAATCCTGTCTCTTCTCCTTGTGTATATAGTCTGTATGTTTTCCCCTCCTTAGTTGCCAGTTCGTCATGTTTCATGTGAACCTATCCAGCATTTCTGCCCTCGTGTTGCCTTCATGCTCCTCCGTGTTACTGTGTAAGTTTTGAGTTTTGCTTATTGGATTTTTTTTTTTTTTTGCCTGTTTAGTTACTCTTTTGGATTTATTGTTTTGTACCCTCTTTGGATTTTTCCATTTTTCTGGCTCACCTTTACGTGCCTGCTATTTGAATGTTTATTTGGATTTATGATTTTTGTTTATTAAATCACTGAACTGCAACTCCCATGTCTCTGGCCACTGTCTGCATTTGGGTCTTCACCATTAGTTTGCTGAAACGTGACAAAACTCTTTGATTGGTTTATTTAAATTGATTTCTTTTAATTCATTTTACACACACACATTGAAGGCCTGATTTTAATTGAACACTTTGTGACTGTTTGAATGTACCTGCCTCTCGCATTCAGAGAAAAAAAAAATTAAAATTGGTATTCACTGACATCTACTGAGCTACAAGGATACTCTCACTTACTGCAGTGGTATTCAAAGTACAACAGTGCACTCATTCTTCATATGGAACACACACTCACTCACTCACACACATCAGTATCAAATTAGGATGTGTATTTAGATGAGGTAGTATGTGGGTCACAAAACATCACTGTGTGCAGGAATATGGGTCAGAATACATCATACAGCCCCTTAATCTCTCTCTCTCTCTTCCTCTCTTTTTCTTCCTCTCTCTCCCATGTGGGATGGATGGCAGAGAGACAGATTATCACACCCTGCTGGCCCACATTCCTCCCTTCCTCTCGTTTAATCATCCAACCCTTTTCCACACTCATTTAGCTCCAAACATTGCTCGTTGTTGTTGCTGTGGTCAGTAACTCGGATCATTTGTCTCCATAAAACAACTGCTACGTGCTAATCAGACCTAGCTCTGATGACATCGCCACTCATGAATTATGGGAATAATGATGCAGAGGAAAGTTAAATGCAGCATTGTCACATCTGATAACATGAGATGAGTGTATGATGTTCCAACTCTTATAAATGTCTTACAAATGTGTATTCATCAACAAGCACACACTAAGGATGGATGGATACCTATTGTAGATGCAGAGACAGTAATAAAAGTGTGTAGATGTAGTATTTTGTGTCGGGATGCAGTTGTGATAGTTAGAGATTCACACTTAGCATCTGCCCTTTAACTTACATGTGATGTCATCTGTGGGGAACTAGTAGACAGCTAACAAACTCAACTAAATTTTATTCTAATTGCCCAATGCTGCAAATCACAAATTTGCCTTAAGGGCCTGTACAACTGTCTCTATCCTTAGACCCTCATTTCACAAAAAGAAAACCATTTAAGATGGAAAAAAAAACAGAATTACTTTGATGACAGATGATAACAGCCTGTTAGTTGCAACTGAATTGCTTATGGTCAGTGACTTTTATGCTAAATGCTTACTGCCAAGCTGAATGTTCATTAATCTGGGCATGGACACAGTTGCATTGTGGGCCAATCGGATACTTCAAGTAATCATGAAAGAATTATGGTTGTCTGCTGCTTTACCAGATGTTAGATGAGAGGATCAATATAAATATGTTTGTATTCAGTGGGTGAGGGCCTTTACTGGGATCCCTACTGGTTCTCAGGTAGTCCGTTCATGGTGAAGTCTGTTTCCAGGTGTTGGTGGTGGGGGTTTGACAGGAAGGAGGAACAGAAATGTTTTAATGAGCAGATGCATTGGAGGCCTGAGAAGGTTTACTGGAAGTCCTGTGGTCTCATTGTGTCAATGCACAGTTACAGAAAAAACTTCATAAATAAATTAGGCCTAAAAATATGTATTAAATCATTCAAAGTCAGAGAGACTTGGGTGTCTCTGTGTTGCAAATCAAACTGAAAACAAATACTGGCAACGACTACAGTATATCCTTTTGTGATTGGTTCGTAATCTCTGTAAATCCATCCCTGATTGATTGATAAACACTGCAGATCTGGCCATGATTGGCCGATGCCCATGAAATATAAATCCTGGTCGGTGAAAGAGCCTCTGAGATTCAGCTCTAAATGGTCAGGGAAAACTTTAAATCCAGCTATGATTGGTCAATCAAGGCTTTGGCAGTGCAGGAAAGACCATCTGCTGGCCCATACCTATCCCATATACACACATACTGTTCACACACACACAGAGTACAATAAGTACACACTCGATCATTTCCACTGATGCCATCTGGAAATATGATTTTCACTATAAAAGTAGAGGCTCACATGTATTTGGGAACAGTTCCGACTAATTTCCTGTTCCTGCGATCTCACCTCGCAACAAGTCTCAACCCAACACCTGTCTGAGGAAGCTCTTCTCCTCCTGCTCACCTCTGGGCAGATGGGTCAGAATGGTTCTTTTTTATCTTCTTCTTTTAACAAAGTCAAAATGGGTTCAAAATGTTTTGGACAATAAACAGTTTCCCGCCACCTTTCTGCAATGAAACCTTAACAGCTAAAAATAAACTTTGCATAGTAACCTCATCATTAGATGCAGCTCTGTCTGTCTTTTCTGTTGTAGCCGTTCTGTTGAAGTTGAGGACCCAAACGCAGACAGTGGCCAGAGACACGGGAGTTGTAGTAACACAGAGTTGAAGGCTGAGCCCATTTTAACTATACATCACTATCTCTGGGCACTTCTATGATGCCCAGAGACTGTCCTCTACCTCCACACACTCTGTCTGACTCTCATATTTGCCCTTCTAAGTCTGATTCTACATGTTACCCTTTTGCTCATCCCTCTTTCTCGCTTTCTTCATCACTCTCTTTCTTTAATTCTCCCTCCTTCTTCCTCAGAAGTGCTGTGTCGGGGATAATGATGGGCGAGAGAATGGTGGAGGAGAGGGAGAAGAGACGATGACATAACGATGAAGAGGGGAGGAAGCGGTTATGTAAATATGGCTAAACAGCTCCATCCATCCATCCATCCATCCTCACAGTAATTGATAGCTTATCAAATCAGTTAGCAATAAGTCTTTCTTAATATGTTATTCCTATATAGTCATACATTTGATTTTTAAAATTCATCCATCTTTACCTCAATTCTCATTCTGTCCATCCATCCATCCAATTTTTTTCACACAGAATGACTGATTAAATATTTGTCCATCCATCCAATTGCAGTGTGAATAACTGATTAAAGAGGAAGCAGGCAACTGTCAATATTTTCATTATAAAGAAAATATTGACTGCACACTGTAATGGTCATAGTAAAATTCCACCATTCGTATTTATACTGGTTCCATAGAAGCATCACTTTCACTATGGTTTACTGTCTGCCAGGATTTTCCTGGAAAACAGGATCAGGAGGAGAATCTGTTTTTCCTGACTGCCATCCCTAGATAACTCTATGCTGCAAAAGTAAAGAATCTCCTTAATGCTGGTAAAACAAGTGAATGGACGAACATTATCTAAATTCACTTAATCAAATGTATCAATCTGAATAGATTAAATATGGCATGCGTTGAAAAATCTGTGATATTGTGTCTAAGTATTATTTGCAGTTTTGTAGTAAATAGCCTTAAGAGTTATGGTCCTTTAATGTTTGTTGCTCAACAGATTCATCCATCCATCTGTCCATCCATGGTCACACTGCTCAGCTGAGCCAACATGTCCATTTCCAAATGACAGAGCTAATGAACTGCAGAGGAGGATGCAGCGAGTCCACTGAAGTCACTGAAGTCAAAGGGAGCCGACATTAGTCAATAATGACAACAAAGCCATCAGCAAAGACATTTGCCCTTCACTTCTCCTTCCCTCCCCTCCCTCTCACTCTCCCCCTTTTCTTATTCTCTCAAACGTTCCAAGCCACCTCCCTCAATTTCTCTCTCTGCTCATCTCCTTTTTACCTACTTCCCTTTGAGAGCGATTCTGTTTCCCCCTGACACCCATTTCACTTTCTATACTGTACCTTGCTCCTGTCCACTGCTTCCCTTGTTTCATCTATATCTCATTTCCTGTTATTTCACCCTTGCTTCATCACCTCTGTCCCCTGAGTCTCCGGCCATTTGATAGATAGATAGAT
The DNA here is from genome assembly GCA_037577475.1 of Chaunax sp. Z400. Taxonomy (NCBI): domain Eukaryota; kingdom Metazoa; phylum Chordata; class Actinopteri; order Lophiiformes; family Chaunacidae; genus Chaunax; species Chaunax sp. Z400. Next base: position 21,153,517 of record CM075193.1, read on the forward strand.
AGATAGATAGATAGATAGATATTGTTGTTTTTCTCTGAAGGCAGGCATGCACACACACAAACCTGATCACCTGTGGTGTGTATTAATTGTCTATGTGCCCTGATGCGGGGTTAGTGAGGTGGAACAGCCGTGGTATTTGCTGACCTGCTGGGCCGTGAAATCTCCCTGCTCATGGACGCGCCTCATATCCATTTAAATAGATTTAAATAAACGACCTCACACTGTGACTCGATAGGGTACGAGTGCAGCTGGATAGACGGACAGACGGAAGGATGGCTAGGCAGCCAAAGAGAGCTAGGTGGATGGGATAGAAGGTAAAATGCTGTTAAATGAAAATTTTCCCCCCATTTCCATAAAGCATGGGGACGTGATGATTGATGGCTCGGTGGTGGGAAGGCGAGGCATTTTAGCACACTGCTGATAGATGGACACAAGACGTGTGCAGCGAGGGGGAACAGAAGGAGATTCCATTTCAGATCTGCCTTCACCTGATGCACGCACATGCCACTGCTCTAATATGTAGATTATGTTGAGCCTTTATCTTTTGCAGTGATATGTGAGGGTGGGGCATGAGCACACACACACACACACACACACACACACACACACACACACACACACACACACACACACACACACACACACACACACACACACACACACACACACACACCAACCTCCACAAGCCCTTATTATAGACATGGCATACACACAAATACTCTTTTTTTTCTGTTTAAAGAATCACCAACTTTTCATGACACGGTTTCATATTCACTGTTCAAGGACTGAGTTGTAGAAACCAGATATAGCTTTCTTCCTCTTTACAAGTGCAAAGAAATATCTCAAGATAAAAAAATTTTTTTCATCAGATGCTTACTCTGTAAATAAAACCTGTTTTTATTAGTGAGTGACTTTCATTCTCTTCCAAGTATGAAGACAGATGTGGATGTTTATGCTGGGGACAGCATGACCTTCTCCTGTGCAAAGCATCAGCAACCCTTGTGCACAAACAGCTGCCATGTGGTACATGTCGGCCTCTTTTACACACTGCATGAGCACCCAAAGGTGGGTCAGAATATAGTTTATATGGGTGGAAAAAGACTTGTTTCAAACAGGTGCTTAATCCTCCACTGGTGGTCACTGCCATAATACATGGAGTAGTTTGAGTTCCATACATCTCAAACAGCAGAAGTCAAGGTGAAAGAGTTTTGAAAGGACTGAGCCACATCTGTTCAAATAAGGAGACCAGAGGGTGATGAAAATATCAAGGTGTTAAAAAAAAGAAGCTCCATGGTAAAAAAGTGGACAATTTGATTTAAAAAAAATTCATATGAAAGACTAGAAGGTCACTCAGTAGAGCGTATACCTCCGCCGAGGCCGGACAATCCTACACGTCTGTTTAGCTTGCTCCGCCATGCCAAGGCCCAGCAATCCTCGACATAATTGTTAGGGTCTGTGTTCACCAAAGCATTTTTTCCTGAGGCCAGCATATTTTTTTAATTACTTGCAATGGGAGCGCCGTATATTTACACTATGCTACAAATGCCAGTAGTGTCACCTTTGGTGTTTTTTTTGTGGTCACAGAGAGTTGAAAAATGTTCGGGTTTGGGTGTTTGGGTGAAAGTTTGGGTGAAACACTGCACTCCTTACTGTCACTTTTTACATAGCCGTCCAATCACAGGAGGAGGGGCGGGACAAATACCACAAAATCTCATGAACCCACATGGTTGGTCCTCTCTCCCTACTTCCTCCAGCCTTCCCTTCATACAGAGCCAGGACCAGAGGAAGTACTCGACCTTGTGCTTCCATTTTAACAAACGATCCACAAAACTAGGTACTTGCAACACAAATTACTTCCATGGATATTCCGTATCATAGCAACCAAAGCGCCTAAGCTGAAAAACGCTGCACTCTCAAGCGCCCTCAGGCGCTCCCAGCTGGGCGTTTCAGAAGAGCACCTGGCATTTTCAACTGGGAAAAAATACTTCAGTGGACACAGGCCCTTATTCCAGCAGTACCAGTCCCATCTCTCACCGGATCATCACCAAAATGTAATTATCTCTAGGATATGCTAGGGTCCATCTTTGGTGAACATTTCATGCAAATCCATCCATTAGTTTTTGCATAATCCTGCTAACAAACAGACAAACAAACAAACAAACAAACCAATCACGTAACCTTTTTGGCAGTGATAAACAAATCGAACCAATCACATAACCTCCTTGGCGGAGGTAACAAACAAACAAACAAACAAACAAACAAACCAACAAACAAACCAATCACGTAACCTTTTTGGCAGTGATAAACAAATCGAACCAATCACATAACCTCCTTGGCGGAGGTAACAAACAAACAAACAAACAAACAAACAAACAAACCAAACCAATCACATAACCTCCTTGGTGGAGGTAACAAACAAACAAACAAACAAACAAACAAACCAACAAACCAACAAACCAACCCAATCACATAACCTCCTTGGTGGAGGTAGGAAACAAACTAACTAACTAACAGACAAACAAACAGACAAACAAACTGAACCAATCATATACAGTAACCTCCTTGCCGAACGTAACAAACAAACAGACAGACAAACAAGCAGACTAACAAACCGAACCAATCACATAACCACCTTGGCAACAAAGGTGCAAATGAAGAAACAAGAATTTATGATATAAAAAAACTTCTGGGACCTTATAACCGGCTGATATCACACAATGTGAGATGCCTTACTCTAAAGTTATTAATTTGTCACAGGGGTGTTAAAATACTGCTTTCCCACTGTGCTCTCACATCTTGTCCTCACTGAATCTTACATGGTTGGAACCAGTCTTTTTGAAAGTCCTTTGTAAAATGTCAACCTATACAAAAAGCAGCATGGAGAAATACCTTGACATATCTATAGAGCTGCACAGTTCCAACGCTTTTTATCTGTCTCCTCACGCTGTTCTTTTATTCATCATTGTGTGTCTTTTCCTGGGAGGGAAGCACTTTTGGTAGAGGTCTAAACGGCCTGGAGCGCAGACGGAGGGATTTCAGGTGTCAAGGGAAAGAGAAAAAGAGTCAGAGAGGGATGTGAATAATAGATCAGAGAGGGGAAGAGAGAGTGGGAAAGAATCAGGAGGAGCGAATGAGGGAGACAAGGCGATAGATGGGGAGAAAGAGAAAGAGATATAACGAGGTCTGTTAAAAGGACAGAGACAGATAGGGAGGACACCTGAGAGACGCATGGAAGTGAGAAAGAGGAGGGAAGGAGGATTGACAGTTGGAGGGCAACTGTGACAGTAAAATACACATCCATCCATCCATCCATCCCTCCCTCCCGCCCTCCTTCCATCCCTCCTCTGCATGCAATGTGGTCCGGAGCTGTTGCATAAGACAGCGATTCATCTTTTATTGAGAAAGGAGGCTTCCATAAATATGTCCACCTTGTTCTCTGGAGTTTAAAAACTTAACCTGTAATACAGATAAAAAATAAACAGAGGACACCCACAACAAACCACAAATCACAATGTAAAAGCACACAGGATACAACTTCTGTTCTTTCCCAAATTATTACAGAAGTATTTTGTTGACATTATATTATGTTTTCAAATGTCCTTTATACTGCTGGGCTCTACTGGCTGAAAGGTTTTACTATAGAAAGGACTGACATGACTGATATGTGATCTTAAAGGCCAATTACATAATATTGAAATGATGGTAAAGGATACAATACTAATATTTAATTTGTACGTCACAATTTGAATTAGATATGTGTTTCCTCTCAGAAATTATAGGACATTTTTGAGACTGCTAAGATCACATAAGCTGACCAATATGACTGATAAATCAATAAAAAGGTTAAAGAATGTATTTACCTGTCAACGTATCAATTGATTGCCCAACACTGAACAAGAACATCCAGAACATCCCACAGATGCTCTGTTGGGTTGAGATCTGGTGAATATGCTGGCCAAGGAAGGACAGCGACATTGTTCTGGTCCAGGCAGGCTACTCCTGACAGACATGTGGTCTGACATTGTCATGCATGTGATGCCTGATTGCTGTATCCCGAGAATGACATGTGGACCTAGGACCGTATCTCGGTAACGGATAGCTGTCAGTGTACCGTGGATGTGGACAAGGTCTGACCACCATCTATTAGCAATGGCTCCCCACATCATGACACCACTACTAAAATGGTCCACTTCCTGGATGTATGCATCAGGATAGTGTTCCCCACGGTGACAATACACACGCCTACAACCATCAGCTCTGTGCAAGTTAAATCTGGACTGGTCTCTTAATGTGATCTGCCTCCACTGTGCAATGTGCCATAACATCTGTAACATCTGTGCTACACGTGTTTGCAGAGTTCCGGCCATCGGCATCATCATCATCCCAACTGCCTGGTCACATAAGTTTTGCGGAAGCCATGACATCATCAGTTGTTTCAGTAGGACATTAATTAGACCTGGGGTTTTATTGCCTTGGCCAGATGTTTTCAATCATGCACAACAAATCTCACCAACACCATCATTTACTCTGAAATGCATCAATGACTGTTATTTCTATGCTAGGACTAAATGATGGTTATTCATGATTTAACATGTTTTGGTTGTGGGTACTTAAAAAGCTCTATTCAGTGAATCACATGTTTGTTTGTTTCAGTAGATTAGGGCCAGTGAAGGGAAAATATTGGGTTTTTTAAATTATGCGTTTCTACTGTTGCTCAGTATATGATGGTGTTGTGTGTTATAAGCTGTTGTATCCTTGTGGTTATAAACATTTATGTGATTTCCCATGCTTATTGTTTTCTGTATTGATTCGACAGGTGTCACTTACTCAGACATTTCTTTCTTTAGATTTTTAGTACTTTGAGATTTCCAACAGAAAAAAGGGACATAAAGTTTATTATGGTTGTAAGTCTATTTGTTAATTATGCCCCAGCAAAAGGGGGCATAAAGGCTTATCCTTACCTGTCCGTACATCTGTACATTCATAATGTAATGTAATGGGAATATGGTCTATCTATATCTCTTTAGAAACTACTAGATATAAAATATTTAGTCGGGGCCATAAAGATGCACATATATCAATTGGCTTATTCAATTAGCTTCTTTTAACCTTTTTTAGGCATATTTGAATTTTCGTGTCAGTTTGCTTACATTCACCTATGCAGTATAAGGCGTCTGATCCATGCATATCAGCACAAATTAAGTTTTTTTCCTTTAGCGGGGGCATCTGTGTCCTTGAACATAAATACGATGGTCATTAAAGACTATTTGGTTACATATGCATTCATATATAACACCATAATATCCTGAGTATGTTTCCTTATAAATGTAATGTATCAGAGATTGGAGGGTTACACGTTTGTTTATAAGCCTGTGGGCTCTCACCAGTCACTTCATCTTTGTGCTTTTATTTTAAGGATCAGGTTTCAGGTTGATGTAAATATAAAAACCTTTCTCTTTTGCTATGCGGTATGTTTGCTACTCATAAGATTTCCAGATGTAGTGTTTTCTCAGCCCCTTAGTTAACGTTCCAACTCAAGAATGATGCTTATGCCCCTGTTGGTGTCTACACAGCAAATAGTACCAGGCGACTAATTACAGACCAAAAACAAAATGAAAAGAGGGAGAAGGAATAGACGTGTCTTGCTCCTTACCTGAGCAGATCAATTTCATCAGCATGAGCCCCCGCTCAAAGTGTTTCCTATTGGCGCATCTCAACAGGCAGGAAGCCGAATTCAACTGGTCTCTGCCATACAGTGCTGCTGTACATGAAGCTACAAAGACAGAAAGAGAGATGGGGGATCAGCACATCAGTGAGAGAAGAGCAGGCTTGAATAGAGAAAAGAAAACAAACAGCAGGCAGGTAGATGGAGAATGGGAGGAATAAATGAAGAGAGTGGGAGAAGCTGTGTCGTTCCAGAGAGAGAGAGAGAGAGAGAGAGAGAGAGAGGGAGAGAGAGAGAGAGGAGCAGAGACTGATGTGCGAGACACAACCACACAACAATCCAAGCCTGGCTGTTTATAAAGCCCAAGGCAATGTGTGTGCGTGTGTGTGTGCGTGTGTGTGTGCGTGTGTGTGTGTGTGTGCGTGCGTGTGTGTGTGTGTGTAAGAGAGAGAGAAAAGCAGTCAAGCGACCGCCCACATCACCTTGTGTGTGAATTTGTGTGTACAGAATGTGTGTGTGGTTTGTACACGTGTGCTCTTGATCTTGGGCCACAGGCTTCAAATGTTCCAATCAATGGGCAAACAGGTGAAACGAGTCTTCATACTATAATATATCAATTATCAAAGGGAGGGAGTTAGGTCAAAATAAAGGCCTGCTTCGAATACAAGCCTGCCTTAGATTAAGGCGTGGTAGCTTCTGCAGTTACGGTAAGGGACAAAAAATGCGATAAAAAATAACTACATGTGAAATTGAAGGTCTGTCCAGTTTAAGGCACTTTTAGTACAAGTTTCTTTTCCTCTTTATCCGTCAGAGAAGCTGAATGTTATACAATGTAAAATATTTATTCAAAACCTGTTTATTCTCTGGATTTGACATTGTCCCAGCTAACATGCTACAGGCTGTGTTTGAAATGGGACCTGTACTATAGCATGAATCGGTTCCTCCATGTTTTACATCTCTCTGTCCTCTGTCAGGCGATCCATGCTGCCCTGTCCTCTGATCATATTCCTATACTCCCATCTCACATACAGGCACCTATTGAATTAGTACTGGACTTGTTTATTAGTATTAGAACCTATTAGATTTAGATTTAGGCTGTATGTTAGGATATTATATTTCCAACTTTTACTACTTCCCAGTCATGTTTTCATGTAAGTATGTGATCTGCTGGTTTTCACACCCAGCACCTGCTGCCATCCATTGAGAGCCGAGGGCCGAGATCTCCTTTTTAAGATCGCGGGTTGTTTTATCACTTCCTCATCCTCTAAGAGTATTTTTGTATGTATTTTCTTTATGTAATGTCAATGAATGTTCTGTCCTGCCACGACACCGCTTTTGGGACTTTCTTGCTTTTCAAACAGCGTCGTGTTGTGTAGTTGTTCTGATTGTCTCACTTTCTGTGTCTGGATGAGACACTGAGGGATGTGACAAATCGGCAGCATTTGGTGCCCTGGGACAGCAGCCTGTCTGACACAGAGAGTGAACAGAAGCATGGGTGCATGTGTGTGTGTGTGTGTGTGTGTGTGTGTGTGTGTGTATGTGATTTGTATGAACCTATGATGCATTCTGCTTTGTTACATAACTGTCCCTGCTCACATAGACAGTTACAGACAACACACGAGACTGAACCATCTCCTCAACCCCCTCTCCCTCTCTCTCTCCCTCTCTCTCTCAGTGTGTGTGGTATATGTATGTGTGTGTATGAGAGAGAATAACAGAGCACACAGGATTTGTGTCAGTTCCAATATGACCGTGCAATGCAGTAAGAAGTGAAGCTGCAGAGAAAGATCTTCAACAAGAGGCGTGAGCGAGGGGAATAGTCACAGCCTGATCTATAAACATAAAAATGAAATAAATCAATAAATAAAACATAAAATGAAATTACTTTTTTGTCGACCTTTCTATGTTACAGTAATAGGATTTTGTGGAAATGATCGACGTATTAGGTTGTCGGTCTTTTGTAAAATCATATTATTTGTCAGATTTTAACAAACAAACAAACAAATAAATAAATAATATATTGTTCTAGGATTTGACTGCATATTGACTGTTTACTCATAATTTTTACTTATATTTTTTCTAAATAATGGAAATTGTTTTTCAGTGTTTCAATCTGATATTCAGAATGTTTATTTCCCTTTTATTTCATTTTGATTAAATTCATTTTTATTATAAAAGTTTTTAAATATTTCAAATTCTACAGAAAGTAAATATATGACATATAGTTGCTGAGATTCATTTTGATTTTTAAAATTTAATAATTTGTTGTTGTCATGACACATTATCGTGTTTGTAATATTTAAGCAAGCAAGCAAATTTATTTATATAGCACATTTCGTGCACTGAGGTAATTCAAAGTGCTTTACATAAAAAATAAAACAAAAAAACAGATAAAAGAACACAGCCTAAAAAATTGAGAGGATAAAATGCATAGAATTACAATAAAATTACAATAAATTCACAGTGCATTTAAAAATCAGAATGTTGTTAGGTAGCAGTTAAAAGCAGCGGTGAACAACAAAGTCTTTAACCTATTTTTGAAGTAGCAAGAGTTGGGACACATCCAAGATCTTCTGGAAGTTTATTCCAGTTATGTGTAGCATAATAAGTAAATGCAGCTTCACCCTGTTTGGTATTTGTTCTAGGAACGCTTAGCAGACTGGTCCCTGATGATCTTAGAGGTCTAGAGGGTTCATAGCATGGAAGCAAGTCAGTATTTTGAAGTCAATTCTGTGTGATACTGGTAGCCAATGCAGTGATCTCAGAATTGGTGTGAGACATGAAATGTGATGTTTTGAGTTGAATAATGATGTATTGTTAGTTGAGCCAAGTCTTGCATAATTATAAGCTGTTTACTGTCCCCACAAACTGAGCCTCATTATGAATGGAAGGCTCCACCTTTATCCTGTTTGACAAGGAGAACCTCTCTAACTAATTATTCTAATTACCATTGTTTCTGAGAGATGTATGATGAGTGCATTAAAGCACACAGATTAATTCAGGTAACGAGCTTACTTACAGCGTGGCCAGAGATAAAACGAGTCATGACGAGGAAGTGTGGAAAGAGCAGAAAAGATGAGACAAGACAGTGTGAAGGGTTTGCAAAATGAAGCAAACAACCTAAAGAAAATTACACAACACATAACGACCATAAAGACACATTTATTTAAAAAAAGAATAGATAAATCCTCCATTGTGCAGCACTACCGTGCAGTAAAAGTTAGTATTGTGGAATAACAAATGATTACATTAAATGCATTTCTAGTAAAGAATAAGAGGGATTCTGATTTTTATAGGCTTGGTTGCAGTTTCAAAATGGGATGATGTCATTTCTCTGCAGACTTGCAGTGGTTATAGTTGCCAACAGGATCCTACTGCCAATTTCTCAAACTCGTGTACAAATGGCCTTAGAGAGAGAGAGTTTGGTTGGAGATGAAAAGCTTCTGAAAATCCAAACTGGACAGCAAGAGGAAATTAAATACTGTTCATACTTGAGATTTTACATGCTGCTAGTTTCCGTGTAAGATAAAGTAGTCCTGGAGATGAGACTGCACACATTGTTTAAGCATAGCACAACATCTGATGACAGATGAGAGTGGGAGGGAGACACTACAGTTCTCAAAGTAGAAAAGGATGAAATAGCAGGCTTATGTGGCCTCTCATTATATATGAAGTGCCAATAACAATGTTATCAAATGAAAGTTCAACAAATACCTTCGTAGATGGCTGGGAATGCCCCAGTTTTACATTGATGGGGTGCAGACTCACCTTGACATACCAAGAACTCCCAAGACCAACCCATCTGTGAGGCAGGAATAAGAATCTGGACGGAAATGGGCTGCCAGCACTGCAGAATGTTCTCTAAAAACTAGGGACATCATTGACAATCTCTGCATCGGAAGACAAGAAATAGGAACATCGCAGTTCTAGCAGTGGTCCAAGTCATCTCAGGGAGAAGAGAACCTTTGTCCAGGGTGAAATCTGAAGCCTTTGAGGAGGAGGGGAGAAGAGCGAAAGCCATCGAACTTGGAATAAAAGGCACCTGGACACAGTGGGAACTTCCTTGGAGGACAATCACCTGGACTGAACTGTGGCAGATGGAGCCACTTTGCATCTCCTTTCTGCTCAGAGTGATGTACGACACCCATCTGACCCCCAGGTCCACAGTTGGAGGATGAGGGAGGACCCCCTATGTAGGATGTGTGGAGCAAAAGGGACCATAGCGAACATCTTATCTGGGTGTAAAACAGCTCTGACACGAGGAAGATAGAGGTGGTGCCATGACAGGGTGTTGACAATGCTTGCTGACATCTTGGGGCAGGAAAGAAGAAAGAAGTGCCCAGCCAAAACAAGAGCACTGCTAAACACTATAGCCATTGTGAAAGGTCAAAAGCCTCTACAGGGCACACTGCATTCCACCCTGGGATGGGAAATGAAGGTCGACCTTGGGAGGAAACTCCAGGTCCCATAGGAGATACTTCATAGTCATCCTCATGGAACTAACGCTCCCATGGGAGAAAGGCTGCGAGGAGGAAGCAGCAGAAAGGAAAACAGCCAAGTACCAACAGCTAGTCCAAGATTGTCGGGACAAGGGCTGGACAGCACGGGTATTCCCAGTGGAAGTGGGATGTTGAGGATTCCCAGTTCAGGCAGCTTGGAATCTTTTGACGAAAATTGGAGTGAGAGGAAAAAAAGAGGATAAGTGCTGTGCGAAGGTTGGGGGAAGCAGCAGAAAGAGCCTCGTGTTGGCTCTGTCACAAACAGGAGGATACTAGCTGGACGTTGGAAGGAGAGAGGCTGTGACTTGGTCATATTGGAAAATGACTAAATTAAACTGTATTAAACTGTCAAGTAAACCACCACTTTAATAAACTATCTGTATTTGGCAAAGAAATGTAATGAAATTGGAAATAATACAAACTGAGTAAGTTGTCAAGTTGCCATTAAACAGTACCTGTAACACATTTCTACGGCACTGGTTGCAACGCAGCATCATATTCTGTGCAGAGCTTGCATTACTCTACAGATTTAGACAGAAGCAGGTGATGATGGCAGAGAAATGAAGGACAGAGTGAGGGACAGGATCAGTAAGAGAAAGAGAAACTGAGGGAGTCAGGTATTGCCTGCGGCCACAACGGCACTCCATCATTTTTCCATCCCTCTTTCTGGTGTTCCCTCTCTCTGATGCTCTCTCTGCATCCCTCTCTCCCTCCTCTCATCCATCTCTTTCCAGCTCTCTCTGACAGTCTATTTGGCCCACACAGCCCTGTCATCCATTCAACCTGTCAGTCCTGGCAAAGGCACCGAGATTGTACTGACTGGTGTTTGTAGGCGGGCAGGCAGGCCCCGCGGTAAGAGCATCCATGCCAGCGCTGAAAGCCAGGGGGCTCAAATCTCATGACAGCCGGGTCGCAGAGTCGCCCCCACAGTGAGAAGGTCAGCGGTTCAGTCCTCATGGAGCTGAGACTTCATTCCTTCTCTCAAGGTTTTCATATTATCTGCATTAGCTTCACAGTATTTAAACTACCATCATTTAAATAAAGATTTCTTTATTTATCTTTGACTCATCTGGGAGATAAAAAAACACCTATGCCGGGATCCTGCAAATTGATTCCTGCTTGGCATTCAACACTATCTTGCCGCAACAGCTAGTGGTGAAGCTGCAGCTGCTGGATTTGGACTCTGGCAACTGCAACTAGATCCTGGACTTCCTGACACAGAGACGGCAGAAAGTCAAAATTGGCAGCAATTTCTAAAAAAGATGAATGCAATCGGAGTCCGCTGCAGGTTCTCACTGCACTATTTACACTGATAGATACAAACTGATTACATACCTGCATTACAAACATCTAAGAGTCACATATCCAGTTTTAGCTTATTGATTTTGTTAGAATTTAAAGTTAGAAACATGTTGCATAAACCTGTTAGTGTCCAGCTAAAGTCAAAAGGCTTTATGTAAGTGCTGACCTTCATAGAGAGAAAGCCATTTAGATAACGCATGACACTCTGGGGAACCTATAGCATTAAGACTGTGGCCCTGACACTGTGAGGCTCTTACAGCATCTGTCACTTATGAGGTCATGCATATTAAAACAGGAAGTACTAAGATGACCACACTTTTTCTGTATCAAGGGGATTTTCTATTTTTGTATTCTCTTGGTTGTTATACAGCTTATCCGCCTCATGTATTCTGTTTTTATCTTGACCCATATGGTTTCATTATGTCACCTGCACCTGTTTGGATTTCCTCTGTTTTGTAGGTCGAAATAACTTTTACATAACTCCGACACTAATTTAACAGAGCGATCTCCTTACACTGTTACTGTTAGGGTTGTAAAGCTTCTGTATTTCACTGCTGAGTGTGTGGGAGGAAAGCCTGCGGAAAGCTGAGCGAGAGAGATGAGCCTATCCAAAGATCACTATAACATGCCTACAATAGTCCTATAGGGGCCCACAATGTGTTTTGTGGTGCTCGATAGTAAATTTACTTTGTTACTTTAATTTCCTCTTATGGCACCTGTGAAACTTTTGGATGAAGATGTTGTTTTTTCTAAAATCTCCTGTGCATAAACAAAATAATTCGATAATGTAAGTTTGTATCCTTGCTGGATAGCATGCCCGTTACACAGTTACAGTTTCCTGTGTAACAATAATTATAGTAACCCCTCATGCCCTTTATGCATCTGTATTTATTACGTTTCTACACTAATTTATTCTGGGTGCTCCAGTGGTGGAAGAAGTGTTTAGATTGTGGAAGAAGTATTTAGATCCCTGACTCATTAATTGTAAAGCAGGAATTCTGCAGTACTCATTTACGAGTAAAACTCCTGCATTCAAAATTTTTCTTAAGAACAGTCAGAAAAATGTAGCACCTACTTTAAATACAAGTAAAAATGTAAATATTTTCTCAAAGACCATTAAAGAAAGGAGAATCAAAATTTGTGTGCTCCTAAAAAGTGTCGGACATTGGGATCTGATGGAGTTTCAGGATTGGGTGTTGCAGAATAGCTCCATAGCGCCCCCTAGGAAATTTCCATGAAGCAATCCCTTGCGTGCGTTTAACTTAGAAATACAAACTTTGGTAGAGATATGTTTCATGTCTAGATCTACAAAAATGCATCTCGGTGAATCCAACAGGAAGCTGAATTTAGCATCACTTTTTGTTTCGCATTCATCTGCGGTATACTTTAACAAACATCTCCACAGATTTGACTTGATCACCTTGAAATTTGATCAACATAATGTCAACACCTTCAGGATAAAAAGATGTCAAAGGTTTGAAGACTTGAAACATGTGGCCATGGCAGTGTCTTTTGGATAAGAGTCCCCGCCTTAAGATTTCTAAATGCCAATATTTCATTATAGTAATAGCGCCACTTGCTGGCATGATGAAATAAGCCCTCTGTGACAAACATTTAATTTCCACTAAATTTTTATGGTGTAGTTCTAACATAATTTACAACCAAATAACGTATAATTAGTGGGTGTTCTGTAGCTCCACATAGAGGATACATGAAGAATGGGTTTCATCTGTCCCTGTGTTTGTATGTAAGGGTAACTGTGAGCGTCACATTTCAAACTGAACAAGTTTACTCAAAAAAAGTTAAAGATCTTTATTATTTACTGCTTGAGCTCCGAAATGACTGAGGAAAACTATTTTTACTGTCATTAAGGCCTTTAATTTGAATTTTGCATTTAGCACACTGTTGTTCATGTGAACAAGTTTTCTCTAAAACTGTTGAAGACAGAAGAATGTACGTCTCTGATCATAAGTTGATATTTACAGTACACACCTCCCTCTCCATCATCTGCAGTACTACTACTACTATATACATGGAGTAAGCTTTACGTTAACGTTAACTGCTTCCACGCTGAACTATTTATTATCATTTTACATCTATCATCAGGGTTTCACTTCATTACTAAATGTTTTTTTTATATATATATATAAAAGCATGCACATTAAAAACCAGCATCATGTGGCGGCGGATATTGATTATTATGTCTTCTTGTTCATGTTGTAGCAGCTGAGGTGGAGGTCATTTACTTTACAGGTTGGCTGTTAAATCTGGACATTATAAACTATGAAGGCTAAAAACACATGTCACAGATTTATCAGAGTGAAAAGCATCATATGTAATTCTGACATTAAATGGGGGAAGAAGCAGCACAGGATTGTAAGCATTTCTACCTCTTTCTTGATTACTATAATGACATTAGTTTTGCTTGATCCCACTGGTTTGCATCTACATCTACATCGGTTTGTGCAAATATTACAATATTACATAACATCTTCCAGATATTGGTAAGTATCAGAGGTCTGGGGGTTAAAAAACAAAACATACAAAGTAGCCAAGATACAACTACCAATTATAGTGCACTCTTATAGTAGATGTAATGTTTGTAGTCACTATAAAGAGAGTTTATATAAGGGAGAGAGAAGAGAGATGCTTACCTGCAGAATTGTGGAAAAATGTGGCCACACGGAAGCAGGAATCCTTGCAGCGGCTCCTTAATGTGGCTTCACATCTCTGACAACAGCAGCAACAGCATCCTACTGAGATCAGTCAATCCGAAGGCTCTCTCTCTCTCTCTCTCTCTCTCTCTCTCTCTCTCTCTCTTGCTCTCTCCCTCTCTCGGGACTTTACCCACCTCCCCGGAATAGCGCTTCGTTAAACTCCCGGTGATACCCGAGACTTACCCCCACGATAAGCAACAACAGACAGGCGCTCCGATCGTCCGTCACAACCGGAACGCCCTCATCACCGTCATCACTGTCACCCTCCTCCAAGCTGCAGAGCTTTATTGCCCGCCTTTCTCCGGTCGATAGCATCACCAGCGGCGTTATCTCTCATCTCCCCTCCCGCACCCTCGTCATCTTCGTCTGTCTCTGTCCTCGCAGCTTCCTCGCCGCGTCTCCGTCCCGTTGCTCGGCTCTGCAGCCCAGTAAGTGTGTCATGCTCGGGAAGAGAAGCGCATCATCCTGGGCAGGCATATGCCGATGGTGAGCGAGGCAGCTATAGGCACCCAGCAAAAACAAACCCGATGCTCTCAGAGGTTAGGACAAACGCGCAAATCACCCCGGAGTTTCCCACACCCAAACAACCCTGAGCTGTAACAAGTATATTAAAGGCTTAAGACTCATAAAGTTACAAACAAATGCCCCAAACCTGTTACTCATCTATTTGTTATTTAATACCACAGTTACTTAAATATTATGGTGACTCCACAAATAAATATACTACAGTAGGCAATGTTATATATTAAGAGAAGCTTAAAAACCAGGTGGAAACTGATACCAGAGAATTGAGGGCGTTTCAGCTGCAAATGAATTTGTTTTAACCTCTGCACACACATGCTTTATCCACACAAGTCTTTTTGATCGTGGTTGATTGGCCCCAGGACTTACAACTGTGGGGATGTAGGATGATTATTAGATTAGCATTTCCCTCGGTTTTCCTGTCGGCTCCTGTTCTAAACAGGCCTCTTTCACAGGAGATGTGTATATATTGTTGCAGCCTGGGTCAGACTGCAGCCAAAAACAATGAGAGAGACACAAGTGAAACAACATCACAGCAATTTATTCACAAAAAAAGAGAGTCAAACTAAGAAAAGAAATCGCTGGGGGGTTTATTGTAGGGAGTGGATGAGTGAAATTGTGCCGCAAATGCAAAGAAAGCCAAAACAAGAAGGTGTGTGGTGTGAGCAGGACAATTCATTCAGACTGGCTACTCCAGCTTAAATGCATGGGGCACACAAGTGTGTGTCATGTCACTGATTAAGCTCCCTGTTTGTCTGCACACAAGCACAGATGCTGTCACAGTATTTCAACACATCAACGTAGATCAATTGTTGCAAATTACATGTTGTGAGACGTTTCAGTGTTAGACAAATCAATGATTGGATGTGGCAAATTTTTCTTCAGTTAAACAAAGATAAAACTGCAGTAATTGTTTTTAGAGACAAGGAAGAACGATCGAAAGTTACCACTCAGCTCCAAATGGTAAATTTAAAGAGGACAAACCAGGCCAGCCATCTGGGTGTAGTCATGGACTCAGACCTGAATCTGAACGGCCACATAAAGACCATCACAAAGTCAGCCTACTATCACCTGAAGAGCATATCGAGGATTGAAGGACTGATGTCTCAGCAGGATTTGGAAAAACTTGTCCATGCATTTATCTTCAGTCGGCTTGACTCCTGTAATGGTGTGTTTACAGGTCTCCCTAAAATCTCAATCCGACAGCTGCAGCTGATTCAGAACGCTTCTGCTCGAGTCCTCGCTAAAACCGGGAGAGTGGATCATATCAGTCCAGTTCTTAGGTCTTTACACTGACTTCCTGTCTCTTTAGTTTATGAAGCATTGAATGGTTTAGGGCCAAAATACATTTCTGATCTGTTGCTCTGTTATGAACCATCCCGACCCCTCAGGTCATCTGGGACAGGTCTGCTTTCTGTCCCCGGAGTCAAAACTAAAACTGGTGAAGCAGCGTTCAGTTTTATGCCCCATATATCTGGAACAAACGTCCAGAGAACTGCAGCTCTGCTACAACAAGTTGTTTTAAATCAAGGCTGAAGACCCTCCTGTTCACCACTGCCTTCCATTTAACCAATTCATTACTCACTTCTTACTCTGCACTGTAACTTTTACTCTTGTATTTCTTATTTCTTTTATTTTCTTTTTAAATGTTCTTAATTGCTAAATGCTTTTTATGTTATTTCATGGTGTTTTAATGCTTTTTCTAAGTATATTTTGTAAAACACTTTGAATTGCCTTGTTTTTGAAATGTGCTATACAAATAAACTTGCTTGCCTTGCCTTGCCTAGACCTCCTAGACATGTAAAAGATATAATAAATGCGTGCTGGCTGAAGTCTCCTTTGCTGCTTTGGGACACTTGGATAGACCAGCACCGTTCTATGAAAAGTCAAAAAGCCTCCATGTTAAAAGATCTGTCCTCACAGTATAAGTACATGTACATACATCCTCTTTAGGTGAACACAGACTATACAGAGAAGACATCCCTAAAGTTTTACTCCTGGATCACAGAGGTGCTGAGGTTTTGCTCACTACAATGCACCAGTAACAGTTTCAGGCCTGTATGCCGACTTTAAAAAAAAATAGTTTTAGGTTGGAATAGCTTATGAAGCTTTCAAAGCTGAACATATATTTCTCCAAGATGTGCTAAAGGTGCCTCCTCCTCATCATCAACCACATGCTGCAGCTGCATAAGCAGAAAAGACACTGCTTCACTGGACATCAGGGAACCTTTACTATTGTATAGGATGTATTACATATACTATCTGTATATAGTACAATAGAATTAATAAATTATTATTTACCTATTTTTAACAGCTTATTATATTCAAAATTCATATTTATGGTACTTTTTAAATTCACCCCTCCAAACAAAGACTGTATTTTAAGCTTTTGACCACAGTGTGGCGACAGAGCATCACAGACTTTTAGCAGGCTGTCAGTCGGGCCTTTTCATTATTAGGTTTTGCTGTTTTCCCCCTCTGCTGATACATACATGTTTTAATATCTGGGTATTACATTTTGAGCCATGAAGCAATTCTGACAAACAGAAGTGTCACACAGGTAGAGAGCCTAGTAAAAATGTCCGCTTTTTTCTTATGTTCAAAATCTACATAGCATACACACATATACTTTGTGGTCTGTTCTTTAGTTTTAATCAGGAACTACATGCTGAGGCCCACCTTGCCCTTGGTTTCACGTATGATTTGATAGGTGTAGTGATATGGAGGAAGGTGATGTGGTGTCTTTAGATATGTGGTATTACGTTGTCCTGATTGTTGATGGGTCGGGAGAAAATAAAAACGGTGCACATTGCACAGAAGATGTTAATAATATTTAGAATACTATTTAAAGCTAGGATTAACCAGATGTACACATGGATAGACTTACATTAGAATTCACAGATGCTTAAGATAATGATCCATTTTAAATATTTAAACCATATATCGAAGTGTTTAGATTTGGATTCAGGTATAGAGTTGTCTGTGTCAATACAGCATTTTTTGCATTAGGTTGACTGTTCAAGATTCCTTACACTGCTATGGATAAAACCTTCTCATCCTTGCTGCTCAAAGCAGAAAACAGACAAACAAAGACAATAAGAGGATGGGGAAAGGAGATATCCTCCTCTTCACTTTGCTCTTTGCAGAGAGGAAGTCGTTGCTGTCCTTGGCGGGGGAAAAAACCCTTGTTGTGTATATGCTTTATGTCGTCAGTGTTATAGCACAAAACCACAACATCTCCCAGCTGATTAGTTACTACTTTTCCAAAAAACAGGCTCCAACAAACAATCAATGAGATGTCAGACCTCAACGATGTCTAAATCTGCAGCATCTCCTGCTTTTGTTGCGGTTATTTTGAACTGGGGTTTGTTTATCAGTGTGTCAGTGGGATGTTTGATGCCGCTCTGCTTTTGTGATGGTTGACTGCAGTGCTTGTCAAACCAGGAATGAGGACCAGGCCTTTTTCCAGAGGGCATCCAGAGAGGGGTACTGGTATGTTTGAGTAATTCTGTTTTACACATAGAGAACCCCAAATTCTGGTAATGCCATGTTCCACCTTCTTAGCTACGGACAAAAACACATCTGCTTAACAGACCAACATGAAACAAAAGAGACCCAAATCCTGATCCACAACATGAGGCCAGAACCTGTGCGTGCCAAAGTGTTTAGTCTCTAGATGCTTGTGACATATTTGCACAGACATCCCAAAGAAAACAGTTTGTCTCCTTCTGCAATAACAATAGAAGCAGAGTTTTTATTTATTAGATTTTATCTAAAGATGTGGGCAAGGAGACAAGTTTTAGAAACAAGTTTGTTTTTGACAACAGAAGACATTCATGTGTAATCAGTCTTAATTTAACCGTTGAATATATTTTATACATCTGATTACTTGTCTGAAAACATATTTATTCTGATTTATTTCTAGGGTTACGATATATACAAAGATCCTGAATGCAGTGCAATCATGGGAAAGTCAGACAAATCATAAAGAGTTTCTCATTTACTGGAATAGCCCATCTTAAGTTTTATATTTCACTCTTTATATATATTTGTCTACATTGCACAAAATGATACGTTTCCCCTTGAATTCCCCTGTTAAAAGCTTTTTTTTTGGGATGCATCATAAATCCAAGATCTAATTTTTACAGCTGCAGCCTCACTTTAAGTGGAACATTCAAGGTGATGTTTGCACCTTTTTCTGTATTTCCTACAGACTCACAGAGAGAATTGTACAAAGTACAAGGTTAATTTATTTATCACTCTGCAACACAGCAAGATAAATATCCTCCCTTGGAGTCCAGACACTGGTGGTGGTGGCTGATGACCCTGGTGAAGCTGATGAATGATGAAGTTAGTGAATCTGTGAAGACTGGGTGGTGATGGAGAGGTGGAGGCGTGCAAAACAGCAGCAGGAAAGTCGTATTTAAAAAGAAAGCAGCAAGATGATAGCCTGACAATGAAGGTGTGTCGCTGTGCTATTGGTTAGATGTGACCAGCTGATAACTTAATTGACGACCCCAGACCGAGACAGCAGGAAAATAAGGTTGATCATGCGTGAGAGGTGTGAATGACAGCATGAGAAATAATGTATAGCCCGAGTGTGCAAATTATAGTCTTCCTGACTGAACTTATGCTAGAGCTTCATTTGTTCATAGTGTATGATCGAAGAGATTTTATGACAAATATAAGATATTTACACCCATTATAGCATTTTAAAATATAAAATGATGTATATATAATTTTAAGGTAGGGGCGCTTTGATTGTACGAAACACTAAAGGACGACATTTCTCGGTCCCTCCAGGATTTTGCGATGTCACGATCGCAACAATTAATGCAAATTAAACCAATTCCTGTGAGTTCTGCACAACCTTGCAATATTGTCCAATCACCGCAACTTATTTGCGACTTTTGCAGTTCATTGTAGTTTTCCATGAGTTTCACCAATCATAGCAGTCTCACACGCTGAGCTATATTTGTAGGTCACAAAGCTCACTTCCTTGTTTCTGCTCCTGACGATGTAGACATGAATGTCTCACATTTACCAACAAAAATGACAGCAAAAGACTGTGTGAGACAGTTCCCTGATATGAAAGCGGGGGTTGTTTGATTTGCTCCACATGCAACGTTGTGCTGGAAGAGAAACAAAAGTTGTCGATTGACAAACACTTTTATATCACAAAACATACCTGGAGAATGGCTCAAATGTGTGGACAAGAGACAAAACATTGTTGCATCCAGATCTGTTGAAAGTGCTGAGAGACTCAACATGACTTAGATTAAAATATGAAATATAAAAATAATGTAAAGCATTGGCTACTGTGGACTGGGGGAACTTTTTCACCAATAATGCAAGAAACATAACAGGTAGGAAAAACAAACTTAAAATATACACACATCAAACACCTTCACACATTTCTGTATATAAGACACAAATTCATGTGTTGCACTGAGCACAGATACCGCTGCTGTGCTACCCTCTCACATTCATCTGTGCTGTTTTTCATGCTAGCAGAAAAAAAAAACATAACTCATCGTCTGCAACTGGATCATCTTCTCTAACTGGATTACATGCTGTAGTCATGTAAACAGCTATGCGTATCAACTCCTTTTGCATGTAAACACAAACTGCAGCCCACTTCAAAATTCAGACGTTCTTTGATCAGGCTTCAAAGGATTATCTATCCGCTCTCACCAAGAAAGAGTCTTCAAGGATGCTTCAGTTCAATAGTCTGGTTTTGTAGTTAAACGGAATGTTTGGCAGGTTGCTGCCAGCTGGTCCCTCCCATCCCCGCCACAAGTAGAACAAAGTTGTGCTGAGGCTAATGGAGGAGGGAGGATGAGATGGAAGCATGCCTCTCTCCACTCTCAGTCGCCGTCTTTCTTTCCTTTCGGTCCAACTCCTTCCTGCAGACATCCGTCACATCTTCCAGACATCCTCCTCGCCTGAATAACTGATGACAGAGTGAATTTCGTGTGTCTGTAGCTCACAAGATGCAGTGAAAGTCCTTTTGAAAGCATCCTTGATTATGATCAGGTGGTATTATGTATTATCTTTTATAAATATAACAAAAAGGTAGATTCGAAAATACTCTTGCTGGTTGGATGAATTTGGTGTCACAGCCTACGCACCTGTCTACCCGAGCTGTGCTTTGTCTTGCTTTGGGTGGCTCGTCAACGTAAATAGCTGCACCTGAGAGATGGGAGTGGCTTTTGGTATTTAAGGCCTGTTTGCCCTCCGGTTTCACTCTCCTCCTCCTTTTTGTCCAAATTCTTTAATTAACCAAAGATTTAGGCCTTAAATCAACACTCACACACCTGCCTTCACTCATCCAGACATGCCTTGAGGTGCTGTCATTTTCCATTTCAAATCAACACAGCCCTGCAAAAGGACATGATGTCACGGCTCTGATGGGGTAAAGAAATAAATATGATCACAGCTGTCACAACACTGTAAACAGTGTAAGAGAGTAAAACAGCGCTTTAAAGCCCTGAGGGGAACGGGAGATAGAGACAATGTTCTCCGATGGAAATGTTACGTTACCCTTACGTTACCCCGTTAATTTGCTTTGTTGATTTTAACATGTATTTCTGTGGGCCTACACTTGAGCCAGGCTTGTGACATGGAGAAAGCTCCAAGAACCATATCAAAACACAAACTTTCACAGATAGATTCTCAGTAGGCCAACTTATCAGATTTTATCATAACATTTCAGTGTAACCAGCTGTTATATCAAGCAATGAGTAGGAAAGCTTTTAGCTTTAGCTTTGGTTAGCAGGTATAGTATCTACTTTACTCTAATATTTATGTATTGAGATTCTGCAATGATGTCACTTTTTCCTGTGAGACTTTTTTGGACAGTGGCAAACCAACTGGGGGCTGCAGTCAGTGGGAATAGGAAATTCAGATTCAGATTCAGACAACTTTATTTATCCCAAAAGGTCAATTCATTTGTAGTTTACCCAGTCCATACAGTCAACCATACACTGAATCTCTACAGACAACAAGGCAAAGTTAAATGTCAGAGATGACAGATAAACAGGCACGGGACTGTATGAGGAACAAGTTACAATAAATAAAAGCAATAGACCAAAAGCAACAGTTGCAAATCTTAAATAAGTTAATAAAAATGAAATCAATAAACTATAAATAGTCTAAAAAGACATAACATTCATTTAAAATGAGTAATGTCTGCGTTTAACAGCTTAATAGCAGAAGGGATGAAGGACTTATGTCGTAAAATGCAAAGGCCTTCTGAATTGATGATTCACACAATAGGCGAATGAGTCAGTGGTCTTTATATTATATTGAAATGTGAACTGATCTTTAGAGGATGTTTTCACGAGAAACATGTCAACAATAGTTCTTTATTCCAAAATCTCTCCATCTCATCAGATCCAAAGTGGAAGAAGTACTGTGGCATGAGAAGGAGGGGTCTTATTTTGGAATAGGCATCTAAGGATGTAAGACAACTTGGCTGCTTTGACATGTACGTGTTAAGACTGATTGGAAATTGAATTTCAAGACGTGTATCTGTATGTACACACTGAAACTGACTCTGACCGCTTGTAAATGTTATGTGTTTTAATCTGGTTTATTTCAATAGATTTTGTTGTGTTAATAAATCCTACTCATTTATTTTAGTTAATTTTAGACTGTCCTATCTGCACATATGCAGACGCACCACTTTCTTCTGGAGACAGGGATTTTTTTACTCTCTTTGGTTAGAAGCTTGGCAGCATGTTGGTGCTTGGTGCTTTGTACTGTCAGCTCACAGCAAGAAGGTTCTGGGCTCAAATCCCTGCATCCTTTCTGCAGGAGTTTGCATGTTCTGCCCATGTCTGCGTGGGTTCCCTCCAGGTGCTCGGGCGTCCTCCTATATTGCAAAGACTGTCCTGTCTCAGTTTTTTTCACTTATATTGCATGTTAGCAAATGTGCATTATAAGTGAATTGGTGATTCCAAATGATAAATTTAGTTTACAATTATCAACAAATAAAACACATCTTCAACTTAAAAACAAATAAGAAATAAATTAATAAACTCAATGTAAAATATATATCTGGAACTAGATGAAATGATTTTGTTCAACCACTTGACATAAAAAAAAACATTTCTTCCAGTGTATTTTCAAACACTGAACAGAACTATAAGGTGAATGGACACATGGTCCTGTTTTAAACTACTCTGTCGGTCAGATCAAAATCACAAAATTTTCGATGTTGATTTTTTTCCTCCCAAGATGTCCTGAGAGAACTAGCATCACTTTACACTTCGGCATGCCCGACCCCCACCCCACCCCCTCTGTGATCTCGTACACTCAGTCATGTCTCACGTTCATGACTCATATGGATATGATCATGTATATGGAAGTCTGACCCCTCAATCCACCGGCCCCTACCATAATGAAATTACATGAACCTGTGTTGAATTTACACTTGGTTTGAAAAAGAGACAAACCCAGGATATCCTCCAGCTCTCATGTGATCACATGTCAAATTCCAAGGTGAAGGAAATTAGAGCTTTCTTCACACTGACTCACAATGTGTCCACTGAGCTACGTACTTATATGTGTGGGGCTTCTGTCCCAGCTGTTCGTCATTATGGTGATTGATTTGTAAGACACTTCAGCTGTACTGGCCATGACCCTAGTAGACGTATCAGTCACTCTGATTTTCTGAATCGCCCCTGTTCGCGTCAGAAGTGGTGTATGAGAATCGTGATCTATTTGTGAATAGTGGGCAAAGACAGTGTGACGTGTGTGGGCGGCGGATTGTCACTCCTCTCTGGGTAACTGCTTGGTGTGCGTTGTCTGGCGTGTGGCTTATGGTGTTTTGTGTCAGCGTGTTTCGTCTGGCGACGCCACACATGTATATCCCAAGTTGGCATCGTACAGCTCCACAATCCCCAGTCCACAAGCACTAACGTATAAATCCCCCACGTTCACGATAGAAATAAGTTTCAAAGCGTTGACCACAATATGGGGTCACTCAATAACCCTGGCTGTGAGAGCTGAGGTGTGTACATGCCCGCAGGCAGTGAACACGTACTCAGGCATGAGCAGGCTGCACAGGCGGTGAAAACCAGAGCCACCTTTTTAAACTGTTTTATGATGACTCAGAGAACCAGAGGTGAGCTTCTTCCTCACACCCTGCCCAAACTAGCAATGGAACAGCCCACAGCAGCAGGCAGGGCAATGACAGTTTTTGGCAGATCAGGCGCCATTTGTGGCTAACCCAGTCCAGGGTTCAGCTGGAGGACAGACCTTGTCTTATGAAGCTGCCCATTGAGCCATCAGCTATGCGAGGAGCTACCTCTCTGCTACAGCAGGCCTGAGAGGCCCGTCACTGTGGGCAGGAGATTTTGTCTAGCTGTGGTTGTGCCCAGGTGACCCGCTGAACCACATGGGCTCCCTCTCAAATGAGGGGACCCATATAGGTTTCTGTTAGAAAATGGTAAAAAAAAGAAAAAAAAAGATTTTTTTCATAAAACACAACCTTATTTGATTCAAAATAGCAGATTCAAATTAAACACAAACATGAACAAGGCTGTTTCTGTGTATCCAGTGTGTGTGTGTGTGTGTGTGTGTGTGTGTGTGTTCACATGCATGAATCACAGTATGCAATTGTTTGAGTGTGCTCCCTGCAGATGTATTTTTTACAAGTGTGGCAAGTCGTGCTGGTTTTGCTGGAAGGGCAGGACTGGCACCTCTTTCTCTTGCTGCCACTGGCGTCCTCTGGCTCAGTCCTAGTGGAGGTTGCTGATGTGGTTGCAGCCTGCAGCTCTCTCACCAAGTTGGCAGAGCCAGGAGTTCGGGGAACCGACTGATGTTGTTCAATGTGGGGATTCAACAGAGCTCTCCCCAGCTCCTGAAGAAAGAGCCTCCTCTTGTTGAACTTGCCGTTGTTCCACCCAGGATTTATTTCAGTCTACACCAGAAATGCATTGTAGTACAAGTGCATACTGCGAGAAAATAATTGTTCCCTTGGAGGAAGGGGATGGGGGTGGGGTGTCTAAAGTCAAAGATGAATCTTGATTGAGCCAAATTTGACCCAGAGTTAACCACAACATTTCAATGCACTGCTGGGTCTTCCCAGACCCGAACACCAAATGATACCCTTTTTTTTAGAGAGACCTTCAGAATTGGCTAAAATGGTCAAAATCAGTTTTGTGGTGTTTATATAGCTGTTGTAGAGGATATCATGAAGCCTTGTTCCAATAAAAAAAACTAGATGGTAGTTATTATATAATTGTAGCTTGAAACGGGTCACGGCAGACCCGAACACAACATAAGGGTTAAGGGGTGCACAGACAGGCCTGGCCCCAGCTGCGACCAGAGCAGTTCCACCGTGGGACTTGGAGCCATTGCTCCGTCCCCTACAGCAGCCCCCTTTTGAACCCTTGGTGACAGTTAGTCTGAAGTGGTTGTCCCTAAAGATGGCCTTCATTCTGGCTATTGCATCAGCCCGGAGAGTGGGGCAAATGCAGGCCCTCTCCATACACAAGGATCTGTGCGGGTCCAGCTGGACGAGAGTCATGCATGCCTTCCTCCCGAAGGTATGCTTAGACACTCAGTGTGTCCATCCCGTTGAGCTCTTCCCCTTCTTTTCCTTGCAGGGGGAAGGAAAACCGGGACATGAGCGGTCCCTGCTCTGCCCAGTCAGGGCTCTCGAGCTGTACATCAGGGCCATCCAGGCCACAGGCCTACAGACCAGCTCTTATTTGTTTGAAGTGAACATGCCTTGGTAAGCCATTATCCAAGGCGAGACTTTCTCACTGGATTACAGAGGTGATCCAACAGGTGTATACAGCAGCAGGTGTACCGGCACCACGGGGTCTACCGGCTAACTCCACTCGGGGCCTAGCGACTTCGTGGGCACTGTCGAGAGGGACACCACTTGCGGATATCTTTGCAGCTGCAACGTGGTCTGGCCATCCACATTCACCAGGCACTACAGCGTGAATGTGTCAGCAGCTGCTCCCTTTGCAGAACTGGTGCTCTGTGGTTCCCAAGGGCAGTCGCTTGCCGACTAAACAAAAAAAAAGTGTACTCATGGTCAGAAAGATACTGTCCATGCCAACAGTCAGCTAGCCCTGCATCTGGTGGATTTACTGAGTGGGCTAACGGCCCCTGGGAGGGCTGGCCTTGGCGCCTTGCAGGACCAACAATTGTTCTAGGCAGCATCTTGCATCCGAACAGGCAAACAGCAGTGGTCGGCATCGTCACCCTGCCATGTAGGGGTCTTTGTATAGTATATATGTAAATAGTTCACGTGACACTGGTGTTGGGTTGGGGTCCTCTGACGTAACTGCTTCTTCGTGAAGTGTCTTACAGGGATCCCCATATGAATAAATACGTAGCTCAGTGGAGAGATTGTCTCAATATGATAGAGAACTGTAGATTACTCTGTAACTGTTGTTCTGGGAAGACCACATCGTCTCTCAGAGCTACGTTGCAGTCTTTGAAAATCAGAGTGACTGCATGAACAGACGCCTATATAGGTAAGCTCAGCACGGCTGAATTGTCTTACCAATCAATCACCATAATGACGAACGACGCACAGCTGGGTCCAAAGCCCTGTACATATAAATACGTAGCTCAGTGAAGAAATAGTCTCTTCACTCAGAGAACAACGGTTACAGAGTAACATGATCCTTTTACACAAAGGAACAGAACTAATCTTCACCACATGAAACCATATAAAAACACTGACTGCTTATAAAAATAGGCAGTCTGTAACAAATCATACACATCAGCAGTTTCAACCTTCTCCTCTAATGGGCATGGCGGATTTTGTTATAAAAAGGCATGAGGGCATTTTTTCTCAACCAACCTTGAAATGTAAATGATTGAAAATACTTTTTGCAAACATAATTCTGACAATTATGTTTTTGTATCATGTTTTGTCTATTTTTTAAATATACATTTTATCATCTGCTCTTGTTCAGTTTTCTTTCAGGTTGTTCTAAGCTTAACTGGGAAAGGAATTGAATTTTCATTGTTTATACTGGTCTCACGGTCTTAAGATTAAGACCTTATGAGCTTTCAGGTTTTGTATAAACATATTCTCACTTTTTGGCATTAAACTAACGCTCAATGTCATAGAACTTCAAAACACCAATCACAAGCCATCAAAAGCACATTTGAGAATTTATTTTTATTGTACACTTACAAAAATGCCAGGTAATAAAAAGTAGTTGCTATACACCATAAAAACAATATAAAAAAACATCGTGTTTGCCATCAAAAAATTAATTACAGTATTTTTGTAAAGAATAAAGGCACATGTTGCTCCCTTGCTGACCATTACTGTATTTACACAAGAAAAAAAATGTATTTTCATGTGGTTGCAATTTTGTTTTTATTAGGTTGACACCCATTTGTGTGTATGTACATGTACAATAAGAAGCGCTCACCTACACACACATGGACATATGCAAAAAAATCACCTAGTCACTCAGGCAGTTACTCATACATCAAACACTACCTCTCCGTCATTTGTAGAAAATGAACCTTTTGTTGGACTTTACAGGAAAAGAAAAGGGATTGTGTTAAGTTAAACATCTTCTGAACACAGTAATAGAGGCAACATATAAACAAGGTGAGGCCCGAGAAAAATCACTATTAGGCACATTTTCTATATACATTTTACTCAAAGTAACCCCTCATGATATACGCAGATGAATTGTAGTTGAATCCTTTAAGCGTCTGAGTTGTGAAGATATATGGAAACATATGGGGCACTTGTTTCTTGACATTTCTTTTGTCCCTGGATCCTAACCTGAGAGATGAATATTCACTGTCTGGATCCAAAGTAATTCGCTGTTTGATACACAACTATTGATGGCCAACAAATACATAGAAGAGTTTTCATTGGTCGATGCACTCTATTAATGACTCTTTTATAAGTATAAATGTATAGGTATATGTGGGGTTTTTACATACAGGTGTGGAACAGAACTGCTGGCCAAAATGTTCCATCTAAGTACATGAAACACTTATTGCTGTGAGGAAAGTAGATACAGTAATGGAGCAGCACTATCTGTGACAGGCTGCTGAATTCAACAGCACTGTTTTTCTGATGGCCAGTTGTTGTTTTTTAAGTAATCAATGATAATGATGATAATACACACATTTCTTCTGAACCATGGTCTGAAAATGACAGGACAAAACATATTTCCTCCAGTGTACAGTTTTTTACTCCTTTCAAAAGGTAAATCTCTTGTCTTTGAACCCAACAAAGATGGAAAGATCAGAAAATTAAGCCATTGTTTGTTCGATGGACGTTAGAGGTGGTTCATAAACTACTCTATGGTTGGATTCTGGAAATGTCTCCAGCAGTCACGAGGGCTGTCACAAGACTCACCCGGTTTTAAAAGATTTTAAAACCTATGGTGATAACATGAGTGGCTTAAAGTTCTTCAAATGTTAAAATACATTTATTTCTGCCACTTGGAGCCGTCAGACTGAGGAGTTTGCTGTTATAAATTTAAATATTCAATTGTAGATAATCGTTTTTTTGATTTTCTGAATGTTGAATGGGGATATCAGGGCAACAGGATATAAACACCACATGTATATGACACACATCTTTGCTTTAAAGTGTGTCTCCTCAGCTGGAAAACTCATCACTGCTCTACATTGTTCTCTTTCTTTCTTGTTAACCTCCAGCCACGTCCCTTTCTCTCCTTGCTTCGCTCGCTCTTCCTCTCCAAGATTGTTACCCAGGCCAGGCAAACAGGAAGTGAGCACAATGTGTTGGCTCACGGGAGAGATAACACGGACAGGAAGGGGCGGGCATAACGCCCCAGATGGACAGGAAGTTGACTCCGCTGTTTGGTTTAGCTGATTAGGGTATGGAGTAAAAGAGCGAGACCGTGTGTTAGAGATGGAGTGAGGTAAACAAGGAGAGAAGGACTTGAAGGAGAGAGCGAGGCGAGCGAACTAGCTGCTCTGGGCGTACGAATGAACCCTCGAAAAAAAGCATTGACAGGGCTTCCAGCTATTGTATCCATTTATCCAATGACATTCCACACGGGCCAACATTTTAAAGGGAAAAGGTCAAGCTCAAACAAATCAGAATAAACAGGAGATTAAATAAACCATATTGTCTAAGCTATGATTAAATTACTTTGAATAAACAAAGACACATGCCTGTGTCTTCAGTGGCACAATAAAAGATTTATAAGTTGTTATTCCTGATAATGAATGGCTTTTACTTTTATGAGCCTTCATAAATTACTGTCTAAATGCAACAGCCATGATTTCTTTCTAGAACCTTCATTTATACAATAAGCTAACATGTCTGTGGTTATTATTTAAATGCAACGGGGTCATTGACAAATAGTTCTTGTTCAGCTACCGGTCAAACAATGCCTGGACACAATTGTTCCTGGTTACTTATAGGGCAGCTAAAGAGTGAATAGCCTCTAAATGGGCAACCTGGCCACCAAAATAAATTATAAAGGGGTAAGGTGAAGTTAAAAAAGTTAATCAGATTGATTTTCTGTCTATTCTCAGGCAACATGCTGAAAAACAAGGATTATGTGTCCATATTTGTCTTTAAGATGGAAACTAAATAAGCAGTGTTATGAAGAATTGGACAAACTGTATAGTCTAAATACACCTACAATGAGTATTTTTCTTTTCTTATTAAGAAAGTAATGAGAAATCAATAAAGCTTTTATAAGTTTGCCTCATTATAAAATGATGCAAAGTACAGTTAAGAACTAGAGAATTAAAGAATTCATGCAAATCTGCTTATAAAATCATCTAGAGATTGTCAGAATTGAGGATCACACTTTATGACCTGACAGTAGCCAAAAGGATGAGAGGTTAAAGTTATTCAAGCCACCTCAGAGCCATCATAACAGCCCAACTAGCTGCCGCTGCCACTCGGTGTTTCCTGTGTTGTCTGAATGACTTTTGTTCTGGTGGGCCTCGGAGGATCGGCCTTTCATCCCAACAATAAGTGTGATGATGAGTTCTGTCAAATAAACCCTGGGAACACGCTGTAAATCTGTCTGAGCAACAGCAGTGTCATTTCCTCTCCGTCTGTCTCTCGTCTTTTTTTCTTCCCCAAACAGAAGATAAAAGGGAAAATGGGAAAAACAAGAAAATCAGTCCTTATTATTTTTAGATGGTTGGTTTTAGAAAAGGAGAGGGAAGGATTTTTTAAGGTTTTTTATCTTGAAAAAACAGCAACAGGGCAAAATATGAGCAACTTTTGGTGGCTCTTATATCTGATCTTTTAGTTCATTTTGTTGACTTAAACCTGTACCAATACTGTATTCAATGAGGATATGACAGAATAACACAGTGGGCATCACTGAAGGACTGACTGTTCCATACTTAAAGTGTTCACGGCCCTGTGTTTAAATATTGAACAAACATCAAAGTTAGAAGAAGAAGAAGAAGAAGAGAAGACAATAAATGTATGAACAGTCTGCTGCTTCATGTGGAAATTAGTCAATATGCTTAAGTGATGTTTATCCCCATGAAGAGTAAGTATATTTTAATATTAGCCAGAATAAAAGATTAAACATAATTTTGAAATACTGTTTTTAATGTAAATGTACGAATAGTTTCTACATTTGCTTTTGCCTTGACGGGACTAATTTTAAATTTTGCAAACCTTCACCTGCTGTATATTCAGTGGTGATGAAAAGGAAATGCAGAATGGTGCTGCATAAAGGAGCTGAATACATGAAGAATTTGAATGACTGAGTAACATGTCTGGCCAGCAGTGAACAGATGAAGTCATTAACTCTAATCGGATGTGGCCCGAAGAGGAGTTTCCTTTTCACCTCGATTGGACTTCCAGATTGTCGAAGGTGGAATGAGAGGGTTATGTCGAGCATCACAGCACTGTGATGGAATAGAAAGTGTCCTCGCGGTGTCAATCTTCCCCTGTGGCATCTTGGAGTCCTGGTGTTACATTAAAAATCATTTCAACACGTCACTGGAGGAGGAAAAAGGAGATACCTCCAAGAACAAAGAAGCAAGACAAGTCTTTGGATAACATGATTGACTGATAGATAGAGGACAAAATGAAGACTATCAAAGTCTTTGTGTGTGTGAGTGTGTATATTTTCTTAACTCTTTTGGCATTGTGTGTGTGTATGGTATTTTTATGGCTGTTGTTGATGTGTGTGCGTGTATTTTGGCATCTTATATGCTAAAAGGTAGAGGGGATCCATCAGTATTGATGGTGATACTCCGGTCCGTCTACGCCGTACAGTTCAGCCAGGGTCCTGAACCTTGGGCCCCAGTTGCTGAGGAAGTCGTAATCCAAGTTCGAACCAGTGGAGGAACTTTCCAGAGAACTGAGACTTCCAGCTAAAGACTCGGGTCCCTCGTAGCCGTAGATGTGGAGAGTGTCGTAAGGGAAGCCGTCTCTGTCGTGATCCGCATCATCTTTCTTCATCTCGATCATCACGGCCATGTCGCCCTTACATGCGGTGGGTTGAGAGTGGTGAGGGGGTTTCTGGACCATGGGATAGAGGGAGGGATGGGGGGGGTGGTCCGGGTGACGGAGTAAGGAGCCATCATGGCAAGCAGAGGACAGGATTGAGACATCATAGCTGAAAGAGGAATATTATATGTTAACTAAAAGCGGTTTAAGAATGAATGGGATCATGATGTGATTCACAATTACATGTGTTTCATGGGGGAAAAGTGAAAAGGCCTAGAGGGAACACAAATATAACCTTATAAGTTTTTAATATTCCTATTTCAGAAAGAGAATGGGAATTTGAGATTTTATGAGATTGGAAATGTCAATAATTATATCAGTTTATGTTCTGCTGCTTGTCTAATAAATTCTTTACTCTGCTCTACCTCCGGAATTTTGCCAGGGTTCATTAATTTACACAAGCCATCATGTCTTTCAGATCAAATTAAAATTTAATGATTTATTTGGGGAAAACTGGGTCAGCACATTGATGGTTACAGCAAAGAAAATACTGCAAATAAGGAGAGTTGATACACTGCATGAGTCATAATGAGAGTGCAAAATAAGTAGAACATATTCAAGATTCATGCAATATTAACAGGAATATAGAAGTAAATTAGTTTGTCGTCTTGCTGATGAATTTGATTAATTTGAGTTCTTACTTATCAGTTACTAAAAAAGAGAAATAGAGCATTCATGGCCCCACTGATGAAGCATAAAGCATGAGTAAGAATGTAATTTATTTATCTAAAACTATTCACTCACTTTTGTAATTTCATAATTAGAGATTAAGCTCTAAATTACATCTGATTGTAAATCTTTGAAGCTGTCATTATTTTTGATAGAAGAAAACAAAGAAGAAAATGGATGTGAGATATATCATTTCAGCACATTTCAGTTACCTTCAGGTTTTCTGAATAAAAGTGTTTTTCTTCCTTCATACATACCCATTAGTGTCCATCTCTCCTCCTCCCTCCTCATCATACTTGACCAGCTGCTCATGAATCTCCCCACTGTTCTTCATACTGGCCAGAGAGTCCTTCTGGTAGCGTTTCCTCATCACAAACAGGATTACTATGACTGAGAAGTACAGCAGAAAAAGGTTTGTTTGAGAACATATTACGTCTCTGCAGTTGTGTGAATCCACTTAGACAGAAGCATCTTTACAAATTAAGAAAATGTTGAAATGATTTGCTTTTTTTTTTTTTTTTAAAGGTGGCAGAAAATCAAATATTCACACATTTGTCTCAGCATGAGGTCCAAAGTTACAACATTAAATCCATCAAGAAAGCGTTAAGGAAAGTAGAGTTTAAAAAATTCTGCCTAGAATTTCATGGAACCCCTTCATATTGTTTTCCATCCAAATTAGTAATTTTGAATATATTTTTAAATGAATTCTCTCACATAAATCGCATCATTATTGCTCATTAGAAACACAAAATGTCACACAACAAAGTACAGCTCACACATACTGGCATTTAAATCTATAATATGGCATTTTATTGGTATATGTATTCAGGCTATATATGAGTGTGAAAACCTCTCTGTTAATGTCTTTGCTGTAAAAAAAAAAATTAGCAGTTGTCTGGAAAATTATGAGATATCCATAGAAGAACACAATCTCCAACATAATGCCCTGTCATCTTCCATGCTGGAAAAAACAACAACTTCTATTAATCTAAAAATGAGAGAAAAAAATAGGCTGGAAGAACCACAACAGTATAAGAAGTGGGGCTGGAAACAAGTGAGGAAAGTGTGAAGCGCTAATGAGGGATTGAGACTAGAAAACATAGCAAGAAAAGGAGGATAATATGAGTGGATGTTTAAGGTGTCTGAGAAGTTCACCTCGAGCATAAAAAACCTCAAATGAATATGCTCAGCCAGACACAAGCAGACAGCGATAGCACATAGAGAGAAAGGAGAGAGGGAAGTGTAATAAACAGGAAGAGAGACTCAGTAAATACAGGAGAGGAAGTGGAAACAAGAAAAGAAAACAATATGAGAAAAGAAGGAAAGGGAAGAAAAGTTGAACACGGCACAAGACAAAGAAATAAACAACTGAGAAAGATGGTGAACGGGGTGAAGAGGGGAGGGCAAACAGAGGAGAGGAAGTAAGAGACTAAAGACAAGAATGTCAAGAGCTGAATGAACTCAACGCTGTTTGTAACCCGAAACATGACCTTTAACTACCCCTGAAAGTTAGTTTGTGTCTAAATTTAACCTAGACCATATCAACTTCACTGGATTGGATATCAGAAAAATCACTGTTACAAAAAAGAAAACAAATGATTTGTAATGTTTTTAGAAGGAGCTGATAAAAGAGGTCATCCTACCGAAAGCAAACACTTAAATGCGTCAGCTGTCAGCAGTAACAAATGATGTATTTTGCTGTACAATAGAAGACTTGTTTAAGCTCTCATATACAAGCAAGTGTCAAACCTGCATGACGTCACCCATTGGTTTGCAGACTACCGTTTTGAAGTCTCAAGTAAGGAAGACTAATCGTTTGTACACTTAGGCCTTTAGTTTATTTCTCATTCACACCTCTCATGTTGAGTCTTAATGTCATGCTTTCATTGTCTGACAATCATCAGATTCAGCAGAGTCATCAGCCACCACCACCACCACCACCACCAGTGTCTGGACTCAATGGGGATATATATCTTGCTGCTGCTCAGGGCAGATCTCCTTTAATCACAATCTCCATGAAGAGTCTAAGCGCCAAAGACTTTCTGACAGACTGAAATAATCATAATAATAATTCTCCTCCAATGCACCATGGGCATGGAACAATTTACAAAAGGATCTGAAATTAGAGTCGCTTGTATCAGTTGACAAGTTTAAAGGCATTATGAAGAATGTGGTGATGGAGGCATGTGCATGTCTTTCTTGAGAGGCCACTATGTATGAATAGTATTGTATTTGTTGTATTTTAATATGTGTGACTGGCTTCTACCTCAGCCGGGTTTCTCTTGTAAAAGAGATTTTTCATCTCAACGAGACTTCCTGGTTAAATAAAGGTAAAATAAAATAAAATAAATCTTATGGTCCTGAAACAAAACAGAGAAAGATGTGGGCAACAGGACATTAAGCTTTAGAACTTTCTCTCCGACTGATTTTATCCTTGGCCGTACCGGCAACTTCAGTCTACAATGGTTGGACCATTTGTAAGGCCCAATTCCTACAAGGTCAAGGACTAGAGTTTTGCTGCTGACAGAGACATAAAATATAGTCTTTTACAGGATCTATGAAGACAGTAGAAAAGGTTCAGTACTTTTACATACAATAGTAATTTTGCAATGCCTTTTGTTGCATTTCTTTGGTTTATTTTTTTTGTTCCAGTTGATAAGATTGTGGGCTAAAAGAAAAGTCAAGTTCTTTTTCTTGCTTATGTCGTGCATTTCGGTGGCCATAGAAATGAGGACAAGAAAGAGAAAAAAAGTCAAAAGAAAAGAGAAACAAACAGTGAACAATTTAGGGAAGAAGGAAGAGGAGGAAATGGGAGAAGTTGAGGTTCAGGAAATCAAGAGAGAAGACAGATAAGAAGGAGGATACATTTGACATTAGATTAGGCCCCGAGCCTCAGTCCCGATATGAACCTCTTTCTCTCTCAGTGGACGGGCAGCATTAGCCATGCCTTTTAGTCGAGGGCGAGCGGGACTAATTTAAGTTTGCCTGGGAAACCAACAGATTAATCTTTTACAACACATGCTTTGCAGTTTAATAAGCTCTGGAGATATCAGACTTAGAGGAACGAAAAGGAGGGGGGAAAAAAGAGGCACTTTCTTTGTGCAGAAACGACTGAGAAAAATTTCTCTTCGTGTCAAACCCGACTTTTTGTGAGAAAATGCATTGGTGAATGGGGAGTGCGGTAAATTGCTTTGGGCCCTGGCAGATAATGGCAAGTGCATTAAATAGTTAATCTGACGTGCGTTTGGGGTGTTTGATAAAGAGCGAAAGAAACCAAAAAGGGGAGAGAGGGTGGCAGAGAGAGAGAAAGAGAGACAGAGAGACCCAGAGGGAAAGAGAAGAGGAAGAGAGAGATGAGGGGAAAAGGAGGGGAAAAGACGTGATAGTGAAGGAGCGTATTAATAGTTAATAAGTTGAGTTTTTGGTGGCGTTTGATAAGCAGGCGGCACCTAAAGACCTGATAAGCTCTCCTCATTACCACTCCTATTCTTCTGTTGCTTTTCCCACAATTCTCCTCTTCAGCATCTCTCCTCTGTAGCCTGTTTCTGTCTCGCTCTGTCACTCACTTGGTCTCATTCCACCTCACTTCTCCGTCTCACTGGCGTCTCGTCTGTCTGCCTGTGTCACCCCTCTCCACCTCCCATAAGTAAGACTCGATGTAAGTTTTTTCAATCTGCCACACCGCCTCCGTCCCTCTTACTCTTTTAAGTTCCTGTTCTCTTTGCCTTTCTTCCTCAGTACTTCTCATCCCAGATCCCTGTTGTTTAGGCAACTATCTCTGATGTTTCTCTCATGCAACTTGACAAGTGTCTCTTTTTCCGCCAGAAAAAAAAGGAGCAGGGGGCGAACATATCAAAGAGAATATCAAGCTTTCACAACCGCAGGCACCATTTCTACATCCGTCATTGCATTATTCATAAAACCAACAATGAAGAGAGGAGAAATGTTCCCCACAAAGCACTATTTATCACAAAGTAAGGACAAGTGAATCTGTGCACATGCCCCATAATCACTGCTGGCTTTTTGCATCATTGATGCCATGCAGTCACGAATCTCTCTCAGGAAAAAAAAAACTGCACCTGTTTAGACAGACTTAAAAATGAATAGTAAATAAAGTAAGTAAATATCAATGCATCAACAATTGACATTTTCCCCTGCTTTTATGTTCTATTTTCCTGTTAAAACAAGCAGCATTTCACAAACGCTATTAGTGTTTGAAAACCTTTCAACAAACCCACAGCCACATAGGAAGTGATATAATTAGTTATTCTGCTTGTTTGCAGTATACTTGTGTTTCATTGTGATTCTAATTTGTTTACTTCCACCAGATTTCCTACTTCTAGCAACAAACAAATGACCATACTGAACACGAGTGACCTCATTTCTCACGACAGTTGAGAAATAAAACCAGTGGAGGTCAATAAAAAGGAGATTTTCGTGTGCTCTTAAAATTAATTTGAAAACAGTCAACACACAAGACAAAGTGTATTATTGCCACGATATTTGTGCAATGCAACATCAGTATTATGATTTGGTTACGTTTTAACAACAAAAGCAGAAATAATCACCTCAATAAGACAATTTCCACTGTGCTATATGGTCATCACACTACGTACTTGGCATTGCATTGGACGTAAACACAATTTTCTGCAGAGTCATGCAGTATTAACACATCTCATGTTAGCTTTTTAAACCTGAGGGATTACAAAGTCGCTATTTAAACACACTGAAATGCTATTACAGGAGTTTCATGTTAGCATTCGGTAGAATAAATGCACTGGGAATGATCTGTTTCGCCCCTCACTTCCAAAAATAATCAAGCACAGCATAAGTATAAAAAGACTCAACTATTTAGTATGCAAATGAATGCAGAAGCCAATTGCTTTAGCAGTTTTACCAGCAGTAAATAAATAATAATAAAAAAAAGGACTGCATCAGTTTAGCATTGCTTTGCAGTTACATTTCCAGACTCATGGTGGACAGTAAAACACTGATGCAGCAGAACCGGAGATCTTCATAGTTTAGAATTCCATGCATTCTTACTCAAAAGTCATGGGCATCTATCTACAGTTGTACATGAACCACAATGTAACTTTACTGCTGGTAGTTATATCTGACATTCAGGTATATTATGCTAGTCGCAGCTACTAATGTAGTGAGGTCATGGTGAGTTCTGCTGTCCAGACGACCTCAGTAATGAACATGTCCACCAAAGATGGAGGCTATGAAAAAAATGGAGGAACGAATGAAGGAGAGCAAGAACGGGAACAAAAGAGAGAACGTTTTTAAACTTACCCAGTATTGTCAGTATGCAGAGCAGGATCGCTATCAGAGCATGAACGCTCACGCCCATCCTCCGAGCTCCAGCTTTACACTGTGTAGGAATCCGCCTGGCATCACACCGACATGACTGCAACAGGAAGTACATACAGTCAGTCTGTACACCTACATTACTGAAATTAATAGATTTTTTACTGCATGTCGTATTAACTTTATAGAGTGGATGCTATTGTATAAAAAGTAGGGATTTTTACAGAACAATATTGAAAACTAACTTTGCGTTTCACCCATGCACTGAAACAACCTCAAGCAGTTTAGTACATCACCACCCACACACAGACCTTTATTGCCAGTTTGGTGATGCTGGTCTGACTGGGCGGTTCTCCATCAGTGATGCGTACATACACGCTGTAATCCTTGGGGTCATCCAGGCTGAATGGCCCATTTTTCACAATGATATCTGCTGTGTTGTCTTTAGAGAGAAGCACATAAATACCCACAGTCAGCGTATAAATATGACAACCACCTTTACAACCTTTCCTCTCTGCAAAATCCTTGCCTAATTTGTCTGACTCATCACTTCATCTCACTAAAGCAAGCCTAATGTTCACCTGCTTAGTCTTTGAGGTGTATTTATAAAGCAAGCATGTGTTCCACAGATAAAACAAGATACGACAGCAGGAAGCGAGTCGTTACATGACGGCAGACAGATCGTATGTGATTATATGTCAGTTTGATTCATTTTGGATTATAGACAGTGGCAACGGCATCCACTATGAGACCCACAAATTTCTAAATGCTTAAACAAGCGCTCCAACACACTGCTCTCCCTTTTGTGACTAGAAGTGCCTGTTCAGAAACAATATATCCCCTATTGACGACAAGTATATGAAGGTCAAGAATCAAAATACACAATAAGCTTTTACCGAAGGGCATTTCCTGATTTTATCTGAGCTGTGTAGCCTTTGACTATTTGTTTTAATCTTATTGTCCTGGTTTTTATTGAGTTTTTAATTTTGTGTTTTTATATTTCCTGTTATGTTTTATTGTTTTAAACTCTTAACCTTTTGTTTTTATTCTCCATATTTTGGTTTCATGGTTTCATGTGTGTTATGTTTTTATTGTAAAGCACTTTGTAACGCTGTTTGGAAAGGTGCTATATAAATAAAGTTATTATCATTATTATTATTAAAGTCTAGAGCACCAAAAGGGAATAGAATGAAATAAAGGAAAGAAATAAGAGAATCGAAACATTTTGAGCAGGACAGAACAATGCCTCCTCAGCAGACCCAACCAACAATGCAGTCATTAGTCAAATCCCCCGACAGGCAGAAGTTTCCTGCTGAGACGACGGGTAGAGCATTTTTCCACAATGTCCTACTGTTGGAGGAATTTCAGAGAATACAATGACAGGAAAGAGTCTAGTGAACACTCGAACATACCTAGAGACACTCTGTTAAAATCTCAGATAAATACAGTAGAGTTCTGGTTTAATGGAACACTTTAAAAAAAAAAACCTGATATAAAAAATTATATCGGAGTTGTTAAAGGATCTAAAGTAAATCTCTTGGCTCAGCAATGTAAACTCTCCTGAGGCCTGTTTCAGATGGGTTTTTTTATTCATTCATTAATTTTGGGGCTTCTGCTCCATAGAGCCACATTCATTTTGGACTACCTACGAGCGCCCCCTGCAAACCCAGAGGTCCTGAGAGTAGCATATCTCTATACTATTAGAATATCTGTGGTAGCACATATTCTCCAAAACAAGGCTCTGACATATAATGACAAAGGTTACTCTGGCGCTTGTCAGAAGAAAAAAAAAATCACATCACCACAATAGTTTATAATCCAGTTAGCAATCTCATTAGTTTATTATCTCACCTCCAATTACCGGATGGTAAGCGAGGATAGATGTGTTTAGATGTATTTGTGGAGACACCCACATCAGTTTTATACGAACACCTCATTGGGATCAGGTCCCCAGCTAGAAGACAACATGTCATCACTCAGGCTGTATGTGTGCGAGGACATGGGTAAAGATGCAGCCTTATCTCAGTGAATAAAAGATGAAAACAGCATCTGTTGTCCTTCATCTCATCCCTCCTCCTTATCTCCTGCTCCCTCTTCTTTCTGTACATTTCTCACTGTCCTCTCGATATTTCTTCTTTCTTTAGTCTCATCTCCCTCGTCCTGCATCTCATTAGTCATTTTCTGTCTTCGACTCTTTGTTTTCCCTCCTTCTCCTCCCCCCTGTCTGTCTGGTATTAATGTAGTGAGCCTTGTGTAGCTGCCTGGTCTGAACACAGCGTCCTGTCACTTCACTGTGCAGCTAAACTGAATTCTGGAGTGTGTGTGTGCGCGTGTGTGTGTGTGTGTGTGTGTGTGTGTGTGTGTGTGTGTGTGTTTTCACGGTTGTGGTGTGTGTGTGTGTGTGTTTCTGGATAATGAAAGTGTGGCTGTTTTTTTTTTTTTACAAGTTTTAAAGAGCTGGTAGTTGATGAATATTTTAATAGCCCTCACTTTGCAGCTCTTGTAGCGTGTGTGTGTGCATGTGTGTGTGTGTGTGTGTGTGTGTGTGTGTAAGCAGTGTGTGAGTTTGTGTGTTAAGTGGTGTGAGGTGCTGTCAGATTATTTTTGGGGACCACAGTCGAGAGGAGCCACAGGGGACGACGGAGGTTCACACTGACAACCAGCACTTACCAAACAACAATCCACCTCCTCTCCACTCTTTCTCTTTCTCCTTCCCTCTCATCCCTTTTCCTTCATGTTCCTTTTTTCTCTGCAGCCTCTCTCCTCTCTGTTTCTGTTTCCTTCATTTTCCTTTCAACTTTTCATCTAAACATCATCTTGCAAACTTGCATCTTTTGTCTTGTTGGCATCATCTCGTCCCCTCATGTCCCTCTATCATTGCTCCTCTCTCCCTCATCTTTCGCCTCACCTCCTCTCTTTTCTTATCTTCTTTCCCCTTTCCCACCTTCTATCTTAATTTCACATCGCCATCTTCCTGTATACTCCTCCTTTCTCTCTACTCTCAACTGTCTTGCTCCTTAATAAATATTCATCGTTCAACCCTGTTCAATCTCTTTTTTCTTCTCTTTTCTCTATTTATTCTCTCTGACTCCTCATATTTGCCCCCTCCTCATTTGAGCATCTTCCTCAATCCTAATCCCTTCATTTCGCCTCCTTTCATCTTTTCTCCCACCTCTGCCTCATCTGTCTTTCCTCTCGCTCTTCTCTATATTCGTCCTCCTTCTCTCCATCAGTTCGACTTGTCAACCCTTCAGGCTTGAGCAGAGGAAATGGATGAGGCAAGTTCATGCCTTTTTACCATCTGTTTATCTTCCTTTCAGTGTGCTTCAAGTTTCACTTAAATTAAATAGCAACACTTCACCTAAATCTTTCATCTGACTACCTCAGGCTTTCATCTATTCACACTTTTAATATTTGCCTGGAACAGTTGGTAACACGTTTCTTCAGGCTTTCATGTATTATAGGGTATGTGATGATCAAAAATGATTAAAACTGTTTTACTTGTGCCATTTTGTGTCCTACGTTGAATAACCCAAATAGACTTTGGAAATCTGATGTAACAGAGCACCAACCTTTGTCTGAATATCAAAGCAAACGACTGTGTAAAGCTGCACGCCATTATATCTGCCGTTGTCTTTTTAGTCTGGCGGACATGTTTTTAACTTTTACATTTACATCTTCATATTTTTACTCCTACGGGATCTATTGGCTGCAGATGCTGCTTTGATTTTAGAATAATTGTAATAATAAGGCCACTTTAAAGTTTTGTATGATGGCGCTAGCAGCAGCCAGTTACTGTGGCAAACTGCAGAAGACTAGTAGTCAATTCATATACAGTATGTAACTATATCTGCATTACATTATACAATTATAGGTTCCTGAAATCCTGAAAACCACACCATTATATATTCAACTGGCAAATGTGACAAATAGTTGTTTTAACAGTCTCTCTGTCAACTCACTGCTTTGGATTAAAGTGAAATATTAATATTGCCACGAAATGTTGAATTCATTTTTCCCCTGGGGATGAATGAAGGACTATTTGGTGATCCTGGGTGAATTTAATGTACCGCACAGGGAAGCTCAAAATTAATTATTCCATTCAATTATGCAGGGAAATGTTTCAGCGCCCACCAG
This sequence comes from Chaunax sp. Z400, assembly GCA_037577475.1. Lineage (NCBI taxonomy): Eukaryota > Metazoa > Chordata > Actinopteri > Lophiiformes > Chaunacidae > Chaunax > Chaunax sp. Z400. The sequence goes on from CM075193.1 coordinate 21,194,812, forward strand.
ATGTACATCTTATTCAGATATTCATGGCTCTTAGGTGATACATCTCACTCACCATGGTGATCCCCTGACTTTTGTTCTAGTGGCCCCATGGTAAAAAATTGCATTATGTACTAAACATCAGCATATTAGCATTGTTGTTGAGAGCATGATAGCATGCTGACATTAGAATTTAGGTCAAAGCACCACGGTGGGTAAGAACAGCCCTGCTAGCATTAGTCTTCACTGCTTGTATAGACAAACATATAATGGTCATTATCGGTGTTGGAGAGCAGTGAACTACATGTAATTAAACAATTAAACTGCATTTTTGTAGAAGTTCACTAGTACTTCAAATGATTTAATTAGTTAAATCACTTTTTTGTGTTGTTATCTACTGAATATGCAAACAATGTTGGGGCATAAAAGCAAACGAATGACTTTTATTTTAATGTCATAATGCTCCATACTCTTTCAACCTGACTGCAGCGAAGGCATCCATCAGGTGCCACCACCACACACTGACCTTTGTGTAATGCATGTGCTAAAGGGCGGCCATTGCTCTGTGCTCACACAGTGACAGCATCATCGTGGATAACCTCCCGGATCTCACCATGGCCATACTTCATCAAATACATTACACTGACATGCTTCCAGGAAGCTCACCTGTGAAATACATTTGGATGTAATATATACAGCAGGCTATTAGGTGCCAATTAGTCATCTTATATTACTCACTCCACTCTTATGTATTAAATACATTATAATTCATCTTAAATTAGAGTGAGATAAATGGTAGCTTGCGAAGTTGTGCTTTCAAATTGTAGCTTCAGCACTGGTTATTATGCTGTAGATGTTTGGTAAAATTAATCCCACATTAATTTCATACATTTTTCTATTTTCATGTTTAACTGAATGAAGTGAAAGTTCAATACAATATAGCCAACTGAATATTACTCATGTTTAAACAGTAAATGTGAGTGCCCTCATGCATAGTCTTACTAAATAGTGGACCTCTTGATGGAGTTTTCTATGTGCAATATTTCCCATTATTTCTATATAATTAAAAAAAGCCCTACAGTCTCAATATGCTTGACATGCTCCTTTAACATCCGTAGCATCGATGAGTTTAAAATACACAGAGAGGCATCTGCTAGTCCACTGAGGCACTTGCTCTCATTATTTTCAATATGTGTTGTTTCGCACTCTAGACAGCACTTATGGTCCCAGACAGGCTCCCTAAATTCCCCATCTGGCTGGGGAAACCAAAGCATGCTTTGAAATGTTAAAATAATTTCAACTTTCAGCAACAAAGCCTTCTGCCTCCAATGAAGTTTCAGTAGTTGCATAGCAACAAGTGCTGAGGCCAGTGACTGGTTAGAGCCACAGCCATCCAAAGCAAGGCGTTATGTGCTCAGTGGACACAAAGACTTACTGCCATAGTCTTTAATGGAGAAGTTGGAACTCTCACTGGCCAGGCTGAAACTGAATGACGCTGGCTGGTCATCTTTATCTGTGGCTCTCAGGGTTCCTATCACCTGAGGGAAGACGAAAATAAAATGAATCCATCATGGACACAACCTCTGCTTACACCCAGTGCAGTCTAAATGTACTTAGCATACATTAGCATGCATTTCATGTGTGTGAGCATTACCAAATTACTTAAATACACATTGTTGGCATATGCAATTTGCATCTCTCCATCTTTCAATATTTTTGTGTATGAGCTTACACTGCATATCACATTTTTTGTCCTTTAATTCAAAGTTAAAACTAAAATGGCTATATAATATATAATATGAGCTATGAGTTCTGTTGTTCATGCCTTTAACTTTCAACTAATATAGCTGCATCTCTTTCATACTGTCATTTAAAGAGAAAAAAAAATTGCATGTCATATAAAATAACATCATTTGCTAAATGCTCCCACAAGAACGCACATTTGATATGAACAGGTTAGCACAGTTGGTTTACTTCCTGTTGAACACAGAGTCCAACAACTTAAACTTGGTCATATGTACAATATTGTCAGTGGTATTGCTCCAGATAACCTTGAATGTGATGTTCAAATGTTTCACAATCAAAGAGCTAGTGACTCCTCATGTGTTGTTCTAAGAGTAAATGGCATCTTTTATGTATACTGGTATTCGAGCATGGAACAGTCTCCCACCATTCGTCTAACAAAGCCAATCCAAAATGTTTTTTAACGAAAGTTCGTTTTTATTGTATGGGTTGCAGAATCAATCTCTTGATGTGTACATAACCTATTTGTAATCTCAATTATGGTGCAAATTGTTTTAATTATTTTCATGTCTCGTGTTTATTAATTAAAAAAAAATTATTATGTGTTGCCTTGTTTATTATGGACCACATTGGAAATACGTATGTTATACTTTATGTGTTATCCTCAGTATTTATCTATATTTCTATGTACTATACATGAACGCATTTTTACCAAATAAATCCAATCCATGAGAAAAGCGTTGCAGCATCTTAAGACATTTAACCCCAAACTGATGCAAAACTGAGGAGGCCAGCACTTTGGCCTTGGATTCATTTGTGTTTCTGTGTGTTGCACCGTGCTTGTGTTAAAGGCACGAAACACAGGAAATGCTGTCAATTTACTATCTAGTTATCTTGCAGAAAAGATTGTATTTGTATGCTGGGATAATGTGTTGTTTTGATTAAAAACCATGCAACCCCCCCCCCCCCCCCCCAAAAAAAAAAAAAAAAAAAAAAACAGGAAACCAGGCTCAATACTTAATACTCTATTTATCATTTTTCCAACCACCACCCTGTATTATCATGTGATTATAATATGTCTGTAGTGATGCAACACATTCTAAACATCAGCTGAATAAGTAGATCCAAACTGAGGGATAGTTACTGTTTTTCTTACCGTATTCATGACGTCGTTCTCACATAGGAAGATCTCATCCACAGCCAGTTCAGGCTTATTATCATTGATATCCTGAACTGTGATGTTAACTTTCACGAATGACTCCAAACCTACAACGGGGAGAAAACAGTGTTTAATAGGCTGCAGTGATGAGAGACTGTTAAAGGAGCAACTTTTGGGACTGCAGCACTTATCTTGTATCTCACAGTGTGCTGACACTGGAAATAGGAGAAATAATGGAAATGCACAAGAATGTTTTTCAGAGAGCCACCTGTGGGTCTTTAGAGTTAAAGTATTGGACAATCACAAAATCATTACATCTGTCTCATCATGTAAGATTATTTAATGCTTGTTTCATAATGAATATGGGATGGAAAGAATAACATTCTAAATAATCAACTCATCTTTTTCTCCAACTTCATCTTCTCAGTTTTGTTTCGTTGTTGAAATGATTTATTTCACCTCCAAATTTTACCAGGTTTCCAAGATTAATAGCATTTTTGTTGACTTATTTTTTTCTCTTCTGTTTTGTGTTATACAGTCACACAGTTGGCTCATCTTTTATCAAAATGAGTCTGACTGCTTTGCCATGATACTGATCATGCGTATATCTGTGCTTGATGGAACTGATTAAGGTCAAGTGACTGGAGGGATTTCTATTTGTGAGCTCGTGTTTGACATTTGTTGTCACATTAAAGCAGCTTTTACATTTATTTTAGATCAGTGATGTTTTTTGAATGTGCATCTTTGGATAAATGTGAGGAGATTTTGAAAATATCTTTAGTGCAGTACATGTACTGTATATCGAGGACCTTGTCGAGCTCAGGGGACCATTGTGTTCCTTTGACATCTTGACAAGCCACTAAAATAGATCTCAGGATTTCATTCATTGCTGGTCTAAAAATATAAAGTTTGGTTTCTTAGCTGCAAGCGAACAAAGGGACCCACTAATGCGATTTTCCTGCTTACTCTCTCTCTCCTTACCCTGCGAATCGACCAGGTGTTGTGGCAATATAGTAAATCTATAAAATAAATTCTTGTGAACGTATAAGTCCCATCCTTCAATAAATACTAAGCGCTGCTCACTTGACAGGAGAACCCAGTGTTTTTTGGCCCGTCTCATTACTTCCATGTTTGCACATTGCCATTGTTAAAGGACACACATGTTGTTAATTACTTATCTAAGGTTCTATTGTGTAAAAGAAACAGGATTAATGAACCACTGTATGACCTACCACTTGGCTCCTCCTGTGCCTTAACTTGAAACACATGTGTGGCCTCCAGTTCTCTGTCCAGCATCCTCAGGGTGGACAGCTGTCCGGTGAAGGGGTTGATACTGATGGGAGATTCCTTGTCTAAGATGGAGTACCTAAACAGAGAAAGGAAGAGATCAGTGTAGCAGCTGTTATGCAGGATTGGTAACATTATTTGTTCTTTGTGGAGGTTTACACAGCATTGTACCGTATTCTCTTGTTGGCTCTGTCGGGGTCTCTGGCTGTGACTGTTCCTATGTTGTTCACAATGCTTTCTTCCACCACAGTAAAGGTGTAAATGCGCTGGGAGAAGACCGGTGGCTCGTCTACATCCAACACCTTGATGTTTACCTGTCAATTTTAACATTTTATAACAACAGAAAGACACATTTGGTCATCAGTGGAATTACTGAATCCAGAATTACTGGATTAAAATTAACCTGTCATAGTGAGAGAGACATGATGATGATGATGATGCGCTGATGACTGATCATCTGCACAGCCGAGAGCCAAGAGAAATTTACATTCAGCAGCCCTTCATTTTCAAGATCAGTGACTCTTAAATTGCATTTACATTGATTTTACTTGTGGCTGTGATACAATTTGCTCCTTTCTTTTCTGTTTTAATGAAACGCAGACTTATATTATCCCTGGAGGAGGACTTGAAGGCTGCAGAGGTCGTGTCTGGTATTTACCTGGGCTGTGGTGACAGCACTATTCACATTGTCAGCTGGAAAACGCAGGTTTCTCAGGTTTTCTCGCACCTGGACGCTGAATGTGTAGCTGTTCGTAGTCTCAAAGTCCAGAGCCTGTGGATACAAGCAATACGTGAATAGGAATACAAACCAAAACAAGAAATAAGTACTCATTGGATCAGGATTTCATTTAAAAATAGAGGATAGTTGAAATAGTATGAGCTCCTCTCATCCTTGGTTTGGCTATTTATAAGCCCAAATCTTTGAGCCACTGTGGAGGTTTTTGGGGTACATCCAACTAGGAGTCCTGGGGTGACCCGGAACTCACTGGAGGGATATTCCATCAAGCCTGGGAACATGTTGGGACCCCGAGGATGAGCTGGAAAGTGTTGTTGGGGAGAGGGATGACTACCCTACTAGCCTGCTTATCTGGCATCAGGTCATCGTGATGAATGGATGGATGAATGGATGGATGGATGGATGGATTGAAGGATGCTCCCTTGCCCCTGCCCCCTCAACACGGATGGATGGATGGAAGTTACTTTCCCTTATTTACATCATGTGTTTGAGACTTACTGTTAGGACTGTATGAAGGTCAGGTGCTCCATATTTGGATCCATCCTCAGAAGTATATTGTATAACTCGACTTGCTCTTGTTTTTCGTGCGGGGGCACATTTGCACTTTATTTTCCATGTGCTCAAAGCATCTCCTGTCCTTATACCCAGTGCATTTACACCTGCGTCACGACACCAAGGACAGCTGTCTATGCTAGGTGTAAAAAAGCTCTGAATGTCCCAACAACCTTGATAAACTCATACTCTGGATTTGAGAAAACATTTCAATGTCAGCTTTTTCCTCCATGTCAAACACGTTTGGAAACACCTCTTTCCTTTCACGTTTTTAACATCTGAACATGCCGAGACTTGTAAAGTGTAATGGATACATTTTCAAATCAACAAATACATGGCAGCAAAGCACTACTTACTGTCACTTTTCCGCTTATCATTTCTTTCCCCTGGATTAGAAATAGCCTTCTGTTCAGTTAAATGTTTCTTTGGCAGACTTTTTTTTTAATCTGTCGATGATACACCACAGGTAGACATAGTCTTTCAGCTGGATTATTTATGGTAACAGGTATGCTCACTCGCAGGGTATCAAAGGCATGTGTAAACAGCTTAACAGGAATAAGACCTGAACCACTGTGTGGTTGATAGCTGCCTTAATCTGTGTGTGCAAACACAGTTGGTGAGAAAGAAGAGAGGGGCTACAGAGTGGAGAGATGATTGGTGCAGTTGGGCTCCAGGTCGGCGTGGGTATAAGGAATTACAGAGCTCATTTCTTTAGAATACATTTTTAGCTCTCTGATGTCGTGAACACTTTCTCTGAAAAGCACAATCCAGGGAAGCAAACCTGCAAGCTTAAGTCGCTCTCCTAACTAGAAGGAGGCCATGTTTTGTTTTTTCTTTTTTTAGATACTTATTAATCACACTGGGAGGAATTCTTTCTCTGCATTTGACCCATCATTGAGGAGCAGTGGGCTGTTATTACGGCACCCGGGGAGCAAATTGGAGTTCAGTATCTGGGAATCGAACCGCTGGCCTTTCTTTCTCTGTGTTGACCACTCTCTACCCAGGAGACCAGGATCTGGATCAGGATGATTTTCTAAACTTAACCAAGTAGTTTTTGTGCCTTAACCAACCCAAAGTGACATTTCACATTAGCCACATGTTAAACGGTCCAACTGGCAGCAAAGCTTTAAGGGTTGCACAGTCGCTAAAGGGTACCACGTGCATTTGTGTGAGATGGCAAGGGACATGATAAAACACTGTCACTATTTGATGACCTGGGATGAGAACATGATGCAAGAGATGGTGTAGAAATAGAATAAGAAACGTGATAAAAAATGGTTTCATGGTCTTGTTTTCTATAGTAGCTATAGCCTATATATGGTTTCCACTGACCTGAGTCTGTTATTAGCTAGCAAAACGCGAAAAGTCATAAATAAATGGCTGAAATAAATGGCCGTTTCTGCCACTTCAGAGGTAGGTTGTAGGAAGAATACAAACATAACCAAATACTGGACAAAAGAAGAAAGACTCCAAGCCCAAACGCCAACAATTCCAGGATAAAAATGCCCCATATTGATTCATATTTACCAATGATCGACCACAGCCTCTGTGTTTTCTCTGCTGTGAAATACTAAAATCATCACATCTTTCAAAAGAAGTAAAATAAATAGGCACTTGGGCCCACCTGATGAGGCTGTGGGGCAGACAAAAACAGTTGGGAACCACTTTTCAACTCTACCACAAATTGCACACAGCAAACATGGCAGAAAACTCACTGACGGTGGAAGCTAAAAGCATCAAATCAATATTCCCGCAGACTGAAATCAATGAGTGCCAGGCATGATTTACAAATACATAAATAAAAATGTGTTGTTGGCCTTCAGACGTCTTCTTTGACACGAGAGCCTCCTACCTTTCTGAGCATGAGGTTGCCGTCCTTGTTAGGGCTGAGCTCAACATTAAACACTTTGATGATGTCACTTGGGATGATGAAGATGGGTTCTTTGTTCTGAATCTGATCTCTGTCCTCCAACTCCAGAATGCCAATCTTCTCATTCACCTTGTGATCCTCTGGAACGTGCAGTTCATATGTTCCTGCATTCATGAAACAGACATGTTTATAATACTGTGTATAGAAGACCGTTATAATAAATAGGTAAAGAACAATGTTTCTGGTCACAATCACTACCATAGATTTGTATATTTAGCACTCTATTGCTTACTTCGGGTAAAAGAAGCTATGTTGTCATTGGTGTCAGTGATGGCAATGGTGACAGAAGTGGTGGCTGTGCTGCCAGAGGCCATTCCTCTCATGTCCTGAGCTTTAACCACAACTACGTACTGACTCTTGGTTTCACGGTCCAGAGTGTTGATCTTGCAGCTGATCACACCTGCAGACATACAGACAGGGAGGGTGTTATCTCTGGGGTCAGCGGTGACTCATATTCCAGCAGGGTAAAAACAGCCAGGACATCTACGCCTCTAGTAGATTAACATGAGGAAGAAAAAGACATAGTGCTGCAGGATAACAGCTTAGACATCGGTGCAGGCAGCCTACCTGTGATGCTGTCGATGTCGAAGGCAGAAAGGTCTTGGGTCAAAGAGTACCTGAGCTCTCCATTAGCAGTAGTGGGGTCATCAGCATCGGTCGCCCTCACCTCAACTACTTTAGTCCCTGGATAAACATAAAGGTAAAAGGGGATTTGCATCATCTTTAAAATGCCAAGCCGCACAGTGTTTAGTGTCCTGGAAAAATCTCCAGATATTGAGATACTGAGATATTCTTTTATTGAATGTCATGGCTGACTGATTACCGCATTATGATTATGTGCTAACACTGTTATTCAAGTCAGCAATGTAACTTTCTCCACAGATGCATGTGCTAATGATCATGATAGGTGTTGTCATGTGTTTCATTATCTCCAGACTTTTCACAGTCCATCTATTTTTAATCTAAATGATCAGGGTTGTAAATGTGATGACAACTTTGTCCAGAAATAATGTGCCAACACTGTTTTATTTCTTTTTTTGTTGGTGTTTTATTATAGAGTTTGGACCGGTTGGAACACAATGAAGTTAGAATTATTTTTTATTGGATAGAAACAGCCAAACAGGTGACAGGAAATGTGGGAGAAAGAGTTGGGATAAGACATGCGGCAAATTTCTATGGGTGGAATCAAACCAGTGCTGACCGCTAGAGGACTATAGCCTCGATATATGGGGTGTGAGCTCTAACCACTGTGCCCTGGAACAAGTTGTCCACCTGTAAAGACCACTATAAAATATGTATGTAATGTTGGCCAATACAAATAACCTAATTCGAGTCAGACCCCATCTACACAACAAGTTCTTTACTGAAAACTGAGACATGTTTTGTTTGTGTTTTCAAAACCTTCTGCATTCACATGGCATCGTTTTTTCCGAAACGATCCCTGTTGCACACGGATCTGCAAAGCTGATAGGAAACGCTATCTAACTTTTCAAAATAAACTCAACGGAGTGTGCAGCAAAAACTGCTGCAGTAACTCCACTCACCAATTATGGACCTCTCCATAATGGATCCATTATACGTTCTGGGGAAAACTGGGCTGTTGTCATTGATATCCGTCACCTGGACAACAAAGTCTCCAGAATCTTCTATCAACTTCTTGTTCCCATCATACATCCTGGCAGTCAAATTGTATGAGCTCTTCTCCTCTCTGTCCAGAGCTCTGGTAACAAACAGGTCTCCTTTGTGATCTACGGTGAAGATAGAGTTTGCTCCTTCACCCTCTATTTGAAAACTCTTCACTTCCATTCTCTGACTCGACCTCAGCTGTGGAAGGAAAAACAAATACAATAAGGTTGACTGCCTCCTACTTTTCTACATTTTTTCCCAGCTGCATTGGACTCAAATCAATAACTGCCCAGCAAAGTTTGTCAAAAAACTATGTATTCCAGCTGGTTATCAACAAGTTAATGCAACAGATCAAGACACATCAAGACAAGTAGGCTTAAAGACTAAACTGTATAAGCTGGGCTGAAAACATAGCAAGAAAAACGAGGTGTATTCTTGTAAGATTGTTTTACTTGTGAGCTTCGGACAGCAAAGTCAAACTGCTGGTGCTAACCCACCTGTCCTATCTTGAAGGGAGCGGTTATAGGTTTTTCCTCCTCCACGTATAGAGAGTTCCAGACCCATTCCCTCTTCTGCCTGAACAGGATCAGATGAGACTCCTTCTTCACAATCTCAGCAGGGTCTAGCTTCTCTGCTCCCACAGCAGGAAGTCCAGAGTCTTCAGCAACAGCAAGAGAGACGGGCAATGCCACAGTTGCCATGAGCCCCATAGTCCACAGCTGGAGCCAAGCCATCATCTGGGACAGAAAGGAGCAAAGAATGAAGGAAAGGCAGGAGTAGAGGATCGTGAAAGCAAAGGGTGAGAGAAGGAAGAGGCAAGTACAGCATAAGTGATGCGAGGAAGAAGAGATGAAAATGGAGGGAGAGAAAATGAGAGAGGAAGCAAAAAAGAAGAGAGAGGAGATCCCATTAAACCCACTTATCACTTGTGGACAGACCCCTTTGCTGTGCCAGGTTGAGACTCAGAGTGAAGGCCAAAGACTCTCTGTCCCCATACAGTCAGCTGCTGAGCTTGAGGTCTATAGCTATCATTTAGGAGCAGGGCTCTTAAGCCTTTTCAGCCTGGGACCCAAATGAAACATTTAGCCTCTCATCATGGGACCTGGGCTGAGGAATACCACGACTGTGGTCATATGGGAATCTATTAAACATGGGCCTGTGACCCATTTTAGGTCTTGACCCACTGCTGTAGCATGAGAGAGAAAGTTAGGAAGAGAAAGAACCCGACAGAGACGGAGAGAGGAGCTGACATTAAAACCACTTAGGATGTCTGTCTTAATCATCCATTAGAAAGGCCATTTTTCATAATGGGACTACTTGACATTTTGAGTTCTTCATTGGTATTTCTTTTTCCCCTTTTAATACAGCTCATGAAATTGTGGAAGAAAGGAAAGGGTAGAGCACAGCGAGGAACTTGTTGCTGATACGAATTCTTGAAATCTAGGATAAGTGGGTCAGTTTTAAATATTTAATTCAAAGTCAAATACCACCATGTTTTGATAGACACTAGCAATACATAAAACAAAACTGCAGCTTCCTCGTGTTTCAAAAACATGGCTGCATTTGCATGATGATGGTTACAACACTGTCAGCTCTGGCAAATCAAATGCATGCCGTCGTTCAGCAAAAAAGGTTTAATGAGGCTCAACTTTAGGCATGACACACAAGGTCATCTGGTAACAGACTGCACTGTATTGTAAAAAACAAATAAGCTAGCCCTTATTCCTTCCATGGAGGAAGTTACATGAAGCTCTAGCGTAATTCCAGTCAGGAAAACTAGACCTTTGCACACTCGTGCTATACTTTATTTCTCATGTTATTCTGTCATTCACACTTGTCATGCATACTCAATCTTATTTTCTACTCTCATGGTCCGGTTCGACAATTGAGTTATCAGCTGTTCTCATCAGCCGGTCACATCTATCCACATTCCTGCTGTCTTTTTAATATGACTCTCTCTCCTCTAGTTATTTCATGCTGCTGTTTTGCGCACCCTCCAACTCCCCATCTCCGCACAGTCCTCAAAGATGCACCAACTTCATCATTCATCAGGTTCTCCAGGGTCATCAGCCACCACCACCAGTGTCTGGACTCCAAGGGGGGATATATATCTTGCCGCTGTTCAGGACAGATGCCCTTCAATCTCAATCTCCCTGAAGAGTCTAAGCGCCAAAGACTTTCTGACACCAAAGAATTTCAAACACTAATTATGAGGTAATAAACATTATTTCAACCACTAGTTTCTCCTAATTGAAATGGAGGGTGAAACTATTTAGAATAAATTACAGTTGCTGTGCAGTATTTGACATTAGATATATTATATATCACGTATATATATCACATATTCAATGTGTTGGGAGAGAGAACGGGCTGTTGAGATATTTCAGTCTGACCAACACACTACCTCACAAACTCTTAACTAATACGGCACTCTGTCTGAAACTTAGAAATGATGACATGCTAAACATACAGTGTGTTACAAACAAAACATTTATTTAGATGCATTATCTTTCAGAGTCTGTGATTTAGGTGGAATCACAATTAAAATTCAACTAAATTAGCACCTCATCTGATTTATGGCTGAGTTTGAAGATCTTTCACTGCCTTGCATGAGTTGCAAGCCAATTTAGCACTATTTCACCAAAATAAAATGTATGTGCCTTATACGTTTTATTTTGGTTAAATCGTACAAACAACAGCAGTGTTTAACTTTTCCTCCCATTTGTTCTTACTGTCCCCCATGATTCCTGGCTCCCCACGCTGGGTTCTATCTAATAAAGCAGAAATGCCAGGGAAATAATCTTCTAAACATTTTAGTCTATCTGTACTCCAGAAGATATTTTACCACAGCCCTGTGCACTCCCAGTTGAAAGATTAGTGCATTGTATTGTCTTCCAACCATTGGGAGCAGGGGAGGGGGGCAAAAAAGGGAGATTACGATGAAGGGATTATACTGGCACACTCCTCTTCCACTAATGGCCTAATCTCATATTCTGTTGACCTCCTCTGACCTCTTCACACCGCTCCCCACAAATCAGCTCAAACAAAGACTCAACAGTAATTTTTAGCCTTTAGTTCATATCCTTTTGTTTGGGTTTTATTTTTTCCTCGTTTTTTTCTTTGTTTAGTTTCTTTTCAGGATTAAATTCATTAAAAAGTAGTGCATTGATTTATGGTACAATTTACTGTGGACTTCTGAAAGAAAGGGTCAGTGGTTACAGATAGCACAGTGCAGTTTCTGATTGTGGACTCTCATAAACTAATACCTTGACACTTTGCTTTTACTCAGAAACCCAGTGATAAGCACTTTTTGACATCCTTTTTCCATCTTATATGTTGTACAATTTAGAATTTCATTATGGCAAGGCAGTACATCTGGTAGAGATGTAATTAACCTGACAAAATTATTTCCTTTTTTACTCAACCTTAAACTAATGAACTGGTAATAACAGTGACAATGCTTTGGTGCATGTGAAGAAGTCTCATTCAGCTGCACCTCCAAATAAGAATGTCACTGCTCCAGAGATGATGGTGGGACATTCTCAGCCTTAATGATGTATAAAACATTTTTATTTGGTGAATTTACTTAGTAGAAACTGAAATATAAGGAAGGAGAGCTATGAAAAGAGTGTTCTCCTTTTGACTTAGATTCAATCGGTATCTCATAGTTAAAATATAAGTAAAATGATCAATATGGTGACATTACTTTGTTAATGTTATCCATTGTCTTTATTTTCAATCAGTGTGTGCAATTTTTAAATGGTGTGCACATGTTTATATTGTGTGGGGCGTGTGAGTTTATATTTTATCTTTTATTCTTATACACCAACAGGAGTGGCACTCATGATTTCATTGCATTTTGCATATACAATGACAATAGAGGCTCTCTATTTCAATTTTCTATTTGAATAACCTAATACTTTAAAAAAAACATGCTAACTGATGATTAAACATTAAGATTAAACAAAGGTCTTGCCAAAAAAACTTCATGATAATGAATTTGGTTTCTTTAAACATTTCACTCTTCGGCAACCCTTAACACATTCACAGGGGGTGGGACTACTGTTAAAGAACTAATACGTTTCCTGTCATTGTCCTGTGATGTCCTTCTCACCCTACTATGTTTTAACTGTGTATCAACCTGTATCCTTCCTCTCAGAAAAGCCATCACAACCTGTGCTGCACATGTATGTTCTTAAACAAAAACATAGGTCTGCATAAAAGAGAACAAAATCAGATGAGCAGAGCCTGTAATCTACATGAAAGATCAATAAATTCATAGAAGATAAGCCTTATGTTAGCTTTGACAATACAATATGTGTTTTATGCAAACTGAGGAGTTAAAATTTTTAAGATTAACATGTAAGAATGTGAATCCTCATTTTCATGAAAGTTGTTTAGCTTGTACTGAAACGGAATTTAAGTTGTTTGATAGACTAAATATGAGAATGAGGACCATGAAAATGTCTCAAAGCTATGATTTTGTCAAATAAATGCATTTTTGTAGAGCTGATTAATCCTGACTGAGACCCATTTATGTGTAACTCTCAAAATGTGAAATAAACAAAAATAACATTTACAACCAATAACCTTTACTATGGCAATATTTGGTTAATAATGCATATTTGGCAAACTGGGGCTGTCCCAGTAGAAAAATAGTTCTGTGAAGAACACGAAAACACTTGAGGTACAGCTTACAGCTTCTTGCTTACACTCACTGCTCACACATACAGTAACAGCCTTTGTTTAGGTTGCATGACGGTTATTTCTGTAATGACAAATCCATTTGGGACATTTCCCCTAAAAGGGCATTTTTCAAATATGCATTTCCTTCTTCAGTAGGGAGCAACGTACTCCTTCCCTTTCATCAGCAACAGGAAGAGTAAACACAATGCCTTCTGGGAAATGCCTTCAGCTCTGTTAATGAAGGGTCATCATTAGTGAGTGGACACACCCTTCCTGGTATTCAGTCTGACTGCATGTACGTCTCACTTTGTGTTTTCATGTGAGTGGTGTCCCACTTTGCTTCTGTCTTTGTCACAGTTTGTCCTTTTCTCTTTCATTGCATTGGTTTCTCTTGAGGCCTCGCACTCGTTCTTCCACTTTTTTTTTACTCTCAATCATTCATTTCCTCTTAAATGCAACCACTCCACTCTTGCTAAATCTCTCAAGGTGAAAACTGTTTTCACACTGCCTATTCCAGTCTCCTGTCTATCATTCCTAGCTTTCCTTTTCTCACCTTTTCCTCTCCACCTCTCTCTTTCCCATCCATCACTCTCTCTCTCTTCCCCACCTTAAAAGCAGCTTTAGCACATTATAAGTTGGTACAGAGAATGAATGGACTGACACCAGCGGACTGTTGGGTGAAAATTTAATTGTAGCTTATTGTTAAATCAGTAGAGGCTGCAGAGAATGATGTATGGAAAGTGACAGGAGTATTGTGTATGATCAAGAAGATGTAAATTAAGTTTAGATTTTTCTTTATACAGTTGTTAATGCCTGTCATTTTTATTTACGCCAGTAGTCGTTATGTTAATCACCTTTTAATTATTCTTCTAAACTGCAAGTGCTATGGATGGAAGTTATTTATGGCATCATCTATCAAAGGCATCTCTCAGAGTTATGAAGAACAAATAACATCCAGGAATATCTGTATTTCCATCTGTACATTGTCCGCAGGCAAGGGAGTGTGTGAGTGAGACAGAGGAGCAGGGATACAGTTGTCATTCTCAGGGATGTTTTGTGACTGGCAGACAGGTCTGACCCAATTTCACCCAACCAAAGGCTAAAGCATAGAAATGAGCCAACAAGACTTGTTAATACTGACGTTTGCTGAAGGGTGGTTGAAGTTCATGCACAAGAATGGTTGTCATTTTATGTTTTTTAAAGACAGAAATAAAATACGGCTCAGTCCTTCATGATGACATCTGAGGACGGACAAGGTGTACCTGTTTTTATTCGTCTGTATATTGCTGTGTATCTTATCATCCACGCTGGTGAATGGCTCCTTTTCTTGCTTTGTATTTTACAGATAAGCTTAAAAAATGGAGTATTATATTACTATAGTATTCTATTTTCTACTGCATGAGTGTGATCTGAAATTGGTTTCTTTAATATTTATAATAATTTAAATATACATTAAAATATGGTTGGCAGAACTTCGACTGTATTCTAAGGGAGGCTTGGGACATTAAGTCCGAATGGACTATGTTCCGTGCCTCCATTGTTGAGGCGGCTGCCTGGAGCTGTGGCTGTAAGGTTGTGGGTCCCAGAACCCGGTGGTGGACACCAGTGGCTAAGGAAGCCGTCAAGCTGAAGAAGGAGTCCCACCGGGCATGGTTAGCCTGTGGGACTCCTGAGGCAGCTGACAGGTTTCGGCAGGCCAAGCAGAGCGCAGCTTTGGCAGTCGCTGAAGCAAAAACTTGGGTATGGGAGGAGTTTGGTGAGGCCATGGAGCATGACTTTCAGACGGCCTCAAAGACACTCAGGAGGGGGAAGCAGTGCTCTGTGCTTGGTTTGCTGCTGACCTCAACCGGGGATATAGTCGTTTGGTGGAAGGAGTACTTTGAGGATCTCCTCA
The DNA here is from genome assembly GCA_037577475.1 of Chaunax sp. Z400. Lineage (NCBI taxonomy): Eukaryota > Metazoa > Chordata > Actinopteri > Lophiiformes > Chaunacidae > Chaunax > Chaunax sp. Z400. Next base: position 21,210,401 of record CM075193.1, read on the forward strand.
ATCCCACTAACACGTCCTCCATGGAGGAGGCAGAGATGGTTGACTCGTCGTAATGAGCTCCTCTCTGGCAGGGCCCCAAGGGTAGATGAGATTCGCCCTGAGTACCTTAAGGCTTTTGATGTTGTAGGACTGTCTTGGTTGACCTACCTCTGCAACATTGCATGGAAGTCGTTGTTACGGGCCATTCAGTCCCTGTATGACCGGAGCGAGAGTTTGGTTCCGTCAGGTCAGGGATGAGTTGCTGCCGCAAGTGGAAGAGGTCAAGTATCTTGGGGTCTTGTTCACGAGTGGGGGAAAAATGGAGCGGGAGATTGATAGATGGATCGGGGCAGCGTCTGCGGTGATGCGAACTCTGTATCGGTCTGTTGTGGTGAAAAGGGAGTTGAGCTACAAAGGAAAGCTCTCGATTTACCGGTCAATCTATGTTCTTACCCTCACCTATGGTCATGAGCTCTGGGTAATGACAGAAAGAACAACGTCGCGGATACAAGCAGCTGAAATGAGCTTCCTCCGCAGTGTGTCTGGGCTCACCCTTAGAGATAGGGTGAGGAACTCAGTCATTTGGGAGGGGCTGATAGTGGAGCTGCTGTTCCTCCACATTGAGAGGAGTCAGCTGAGGTGGTTCAGGCATTTGGTTAGGATGCCCCCCGGACGCCTCCCTGGGGAGGTATTCCCACTGGTAGGAGACCCTGGGGTAGCTTGGGAATGCCTTGGTGTACCCTCTGAAGAGCTGGAGGAGGTGGCTGGGGAGAGGGATGACCCGGACCCGGATAAGCTGAAGAAAATGGATGGATGGATGGATGGATGGATGGCACTCTTACATTTGTACTTGCACACAGGTTTGCCTGCTGTATAATGGAACAGGCCGACTGCCATGGGATCTGCTAATAATCCCCAGAGGCAGAACTTGTTTATATATGGTGACTTTAAAGAGCCATCCAGAGGTCGAATTTCTGAATGGCAAGGCTATGAGAACAACGAAATCATGACGTCATCCTTTTTATGAGCAAATCAGCTCCTGTGAGTGTTGGAGGAGCTCAAGCAAGTTTTGATAAAGACAAATCGGTCTCAAAATCATTTCTTTGACCGTTTAAACACAAATGAGGTTATTTTTAGTCTACTTTTTCTACGTTGTTTATTGGTCTGTTGTTGCACAGGAAGTGATTTAATAGCCTCAAATCTGTGTTCAACTGCTGAGCACTGTTGTCTGTTGTTTAGATTAAAACAGGTTTAATCACAGAGCAGCTTCTAACAAATCTGTCACACCAGAAACTGCCACTACACACCCACACACACACACACACACACACACACACACACACACACACACACACACACACACACCATAGTGTTTTCCTGCTCTGATTGGTGCCCTTGCATTTTCTAGTTGATTGTATTTTCTGTCACAATCACACCAATCAGATTTTATTAAAGTGGACAGGTTATGGATGATGTCGGCCAGCTTTAAAACTGACAGTAACGACAGTCATCTGAAAGTAATTTAAAGCCCGGGGCGTAATCCACATTGGTTTTGGCTCAGCTGTCAGCTCCTCTTTCTGCTGAAGGCTACATTTTCAGCAGCACCCCCAAACAGTGAACTGTTATAGGATCCAAACTATGAGGGATTTGTTTTCATGTCCATATAGAACATTCTGAATGGTGCATATGTTAAAGTTGTTACTTTTATTGCAGATTTTTTTTTTACCGTTATGGTTGACTGATTGAATTTTGCTAATCAAGCCAGTTTGCAGCATTTGAAAGCCTCACATTCTGCATATTGAAAAGAGGTAGGGGGTGGAGCTATGGACCAATCAGGTTAGCGTTCAACTACATTCAACAAATTCCCTATACATTTAAATACACTTAATTCAATTGTATTTTACGGTTAACTTCAATTGAATGACTCAAATATGTGAATGGTGATGGTGCATTACTATTGATTAATTCATTGATGATGGGATGTGAAATCCTATTTAAAAATATTGATATTATAAATCAGTACTTGCCCAAATACAAGTGTGGTATATTCTATAAAATGTAGAATACAGGTCAGTCACCAAAATAAAATCCAAACTGGGTTTTTCACTTGTAATCAGCGACATCGGCTGAGCTAACACTGCTACAGCTAGAAGGCTTGTCAACCGCTCTGACATACATCTGAATGAATGACTGGCTCTAATCATGAGTCTTGTGCGTGCATGTGCATCTGTGTGAATGTGTGTGTGTGTGTGAGTGTGTGTGGTTGGGTGAAGTCTCCCAGATGGCACCCAAAGGATTTTCCCTGATAGTTCCCTCTCCAGGAATTAGACCACTGGGTTTAGTTGCATTAACGGCTTTTCGATGTAACGACCAAATCAAATCACCTCCGTCATTCTGAACAATGGATACAGATCCACAGAGGAAAAATTCTTCAATCCAGAGTAACTATTCTCACAAGCACAGGGTCGAAAAATAACAGAAACCCTTCACTGTGTGACGGAATCCAGGACACCACAAACTACAGAACCAGAAATTCTATCTAAAATCTAAATATCCTCTGAAGCAGCTTCTCTATATAAAAATTGTCTTCAGTTAAAGAGGTGGTTGTGTTGTGTTACTTCATCCACCCTTCCATGTGCCGTTTGCTATCAATGGACGAGGAATAATAGATTAACAAATATGTGTATGTAGAGCAGGGAAGCTTTCATCTGACAAAACAACATTCAAATGTCTATTTTGGAAATTTTAAATGGTGTCTTCAATATTTTATAACCACTCCGGCTGCACATCAAACTGACATTTGTACGAGGAAAAAAATGTTTTCTCCACATCGAACACACACAGCTGAAGACCTCCAGGTGGAATTGGACTGCTTTTAATTTCTTCCTCCTCCGTCCACAGATCATTCTGTATCGTCTTAATGGTCACAGCCGTCTGTCTACAGGACTGACAGTCCAGCCTCTGGGAGGGGGGGGGGGGGGGGGGGGGGGGGCAGTGCTCAATTACAGCATTCAAATCTACACCGAGCTGTCTGAGATCATTGGCACAACATATGTGAACAGTGACGGTGGTCGAAAGCCTGTCCTTAAAGGGGTAATAAAAATCATTTCAAGTTATTTTGGGACTTTCTTCCTGACAGTTTGTCTGGTATTCACGAGCATTTCACCCTGGAGTGACTGGGAAAGTAGCCTGGAGCGTTTTCAAAAAAGATCTGGGTTACATTTTCCTGCTATGCTGCTGTGCAATGCTGTTCAATTAGAAGGAAATGCAAATTCACACTCCCATTTACTGAAAGCTCACACACACACACACACACACACCAACACGCATAATACACCTGTGCAATTAACATTTTGTCAATGCTTGGGTAGAAAAATAAAACTTACCACGCAGACACAAAGTCCAGGCCAAAGTAAAACAGGTCAGATCTTTGTATTTGGTACAAAATGAAGCCCAAATCCCTTCCGGTGCTCTGCTGCTCCCTTAAGCTGGGGTTCTACTTGATTAATATTGCAGGTAGTGACTGGTAGGGTTTCTTATGCTCAACAAGGACTAAAACTACCTTCCGATTCTGCTTCTTTTTGTCGTTGAAAGAGAGCAGCAGGTGTTGTTGTAAAGGCAGGAATCAAATCCTTTTCTGCGCCAATGAAATATGGGCTGATTCCTCTTGAATGAGAATGTATCCCACAAATAGAGTCCAGGATATCGAGGAACAAAAATGTGTTCTCTCTGCAGCTAATCACTGAGATGTGACTATTTTTTTCTCAAACAGGTAATAAATAATAACAATTCCAGTTTTTTCGTCCCTCCTCAAAGGTTTTTCCTCTGGAGTCCAACAGGTTTTTAGTCTCTCTTGCTCTTTTTCTTCCTCCTGTCTCTGATGTGGTTTTCTCATCCAGTGGCCAAAAGTGTTGAACCACACAGCTGTCCCACCACAGACCTCTCTCACACAGGTCACTGCCCACTTCCACTTCCTGTTATTGTGGTCAGTCTTCTTCGCTGGTGCTCCCTGCTGCCGCTCCTTTTCCTGTCCTGGCGGGGAAAACTGCGAGATAGAGAGGTACGGCGAGAGAGAGAGATGTGGGATTGGTAGAAAGGGAGAGAAGAAAGTGGCAGAGAAGCAGAGGGGGAGCACATATGTCAAAACAGCTCAAAGACGCTCGGAGAGGCAGAGAAAGCAGCCGGCTCATGTTCATGAAGCAGATGGAGTGAATGTGTGAGAGGGAAGAGGGGAGGGAGATGATGGGGAGCAAGGTGAGAAAGGCGTCACTTCTCAGAGAGAGAGAGAGAGAGAGAGAGGGAGAGAGAGACGGAGCGTGGAGGAGAGATTTATTATTCATGTGTGTGAGATAAGGATTAAGTTAAACAGGTTATTGGGGATAATCCAGAGAGATTTCCCCACATGAGGCTAGTAAATATTTCAGACCTCAGTGGGTGAGTGTGTGTGTCAGTGTATCTGACAGAGGGATCTTGTCTAAGCCAGTAAATGAGATGAGTCGATCACCTCGCCACACACACATACACACACACACACACACACACACACACACACACACACACACACACACACACTTCATCTAACTCAAGCCCCTCCTCTTCCCTTCAGGGGTGAACTGGTCGTCAGTAGTTTGGTGAATTGGGCAGGAAAGCCGGCTGTGTGTTTTTAAATAAAACCTCTCCTGTGGCAACAGCCGTCCTGTATTTCTTTCCCACTTCCATCCCTCCCTCCCTCCCTGTCTCACTCCCTCTTTTTGCTGCTTCTTTTATTATTTGCAGTTTCACTTCCAGTCTTCATACAATATTTTTTTATTGCAGCTGGGAGCAGTACTGCCTTACATCAACATGACAAAAAAAAAATCTGCATTTACAATGAACCCTCTTGTCTTTCTGTGTAGTTATAGTATCTCACTTTCAGTCACAGTCATGGTGTTACATAAAAATGTGCTGTTTTTCAGCTCCTACAAAGTGAAGGGCAGAAAGCGTGTTTGTCAAAGCCTTTTCAAACTGTTACAAAGGCCACTAAACCTATTGATAAGCCATTGAGTTTTTGTTTGACTCCCCAGTTTGTGTGTTTCACATGAATGCACACATATGAACCTGTGCATGTAGGTGGAATTTTTTGCATCCTACTATTGGTTTCATGCTCTTCCACTGCAGTCGGATTTGTTGTTTACCAGTCATCAAGGTTAAAAGAAACCAAACTTGACAGTTCACAGAAAATGGAATATAAGTAGCATTCTGCTGTGTCAAACTTCCCTACTTAAACGATCTATGACACCTTGTGCATTTGGTCTTAATTGGGAGATTTGGGAAGTTGGAAAAGTTTTTTCTAATGACTCAGCATTTTAAAATGGAATAGGGCGATGTTTCATACCAGGTAATCAAGACACAAAAGCTCAAGTTCATTGCAATGGATTAGTGGTGGATGATGTTAGCATGTACAGTATATCATAATTAAAGCTCTCAGTAATTTTCACAAGCGTGATAAGTCTCGTAAGCCCCTCCCCTTCCTGCTACGTAGCCAAGATGTTATGTTTTGAGTATGCCATTGGAGTACTCATGGTAGGCCTATACTGCACTTTGGCATACTTAGTAGTGTGAACGCACCGATAAACTCAAACTGGCCGGATTGAGTATGGAAGTATGCAATTTGGGAAACGGCAAAACCCTCCGATTGGTTGACAGACCCAACACAAGGCAGGATAGGAATGCCAGTCGAGAGCTAACAATCATGTCAACAACAACAACAACTTAACACGCTGAAAGAAATGGATAAATAATTACAAAACACCTTCAGCGTTGGATTTATCATTCTGGATCCGCCCCAACAATCCTCACCAAACCACATTTAAAGACCAACATGACAGCTGCATCAGGAAATTAGCAATGACACTTGTGCTGCTCTGTGCATCGGGTGTAAGATGGGCACATGCTTTGTGTACCCAAACACCCTGGCCTCCTCATGTTAAGATTGACATTCACACTCACGCTGTCTCATGCTATTATAAACTGGTGTTCAGTGCTTCAGCATCTTCAGACTCATGACTCTTATCAGTGTAATGAAACCTGAAGCAACACACTGCCGTTAACATAGTTAACATGTACGTATCACCTGTATGTAATTTAAGTGTATGCGATGTGTTGTTTCTAAATGCATCATTTACATTCCTTGCTTTCTTTTTGTCTCTCACTCCGCTTTTCAAAGTGTCATCTTGTTTTTGGCAGAGAACTAACATTCAGCTGCAGGGAAAATCTTTAACTTTCTTGAGCCTCTCTCTGTCTGTGTGTGTGTGTGTGTGTGTGTGTCTGTGTGTGTGTGTGTGTGTGTCTGTGTGTGTGTGTGTGTGTGTGTGTCTGTGTGTGTGTGTGTGTGTGTATGTGTGTGTATAAACTGTCATTTTAGACAGATAAGGGAGAGCGAAGTTACTTTGATAACAGTGGAACACCAGAGAGAAAGGAAAAGCCTGAGGGACAGTAACTAAAAATGAACTTTCAACATTATTCTAATCAGTATTTACTACACCCTAATTAATATTCGGTGTTTTATGTATCTGTATTTATATTATGTGGAATAATTTTTGTACATTTTTCATTATGCTTTGTGAGTATTATCAATTTTTGAAAGCCATGCCTGTGAATCACCTTTAAGGTCAATCTTATCAGGTTGACTTGAGCAGAGACAGTGAAGTATGTATGGATTTGTGTGGAGAAAAGGAACGTGACAATAAATAAAGTCTTTGTGTCAGCTGTCTGTTTTTTTTGTTGTTTTTTTTCAAAAATCAAAGAGATGGGAGACGTGTACAAGAGTGACGGTTGTCCCACAAATAAACAAAACGATACAAATATGATGGAAACTCTCTTGCTTCCTCTCCCTCCTGTCTCTGTCATACTGTCTTTTCAAAAAATCCTCATGCTCTTGGCCTACTTTCCTACAAAAAAAACAACCCTTTTGGCACTAAAACTTACATCCTCGTTCCACTCATGACATGTAAGGAAATGGGTGATATTCCCCCACATGGTTGTTTGCCTGGAAGAACAACACAGGGAACCAAACGCAGAGGAAGGGAAGAGTGAGCGACAGACTGAAAGGGAACGAGAGAGGCAAATGTCTAGCATGACAGGTCTTTAATAACACTGCTATAGCTGCCTGAAGGGGCCGCTTTCATCATTAGCACCTCCACTGCTTTTGCCATAAGGATATTTAGAGGACAGACAGAGCAGGACAAGGACACTACCATTTTCTTCAACCAACCTCTGCCACTGGATCATTGATGACATTCATCAGCTGAAAAGGTGAGTTAGAGGAGTGGTGTGATATTGGAAGACATCCAAACGAGTCCATTTTCTCTGCCTGGAAGATTTTCTCTTTGTCAAACAAACAAAGTATTACTCTCCTGTCTCACTACATAACCTCACTGACAACTCATGAGTGTCTGTCCTCCTGCCCTTTAGATGTCATCCCTCCCAAAGTTCTTAAAGAGGTTCTACTTTTGTTGGGCCCAAATCTGATAGCTTAAAGATGGAAAGCATCCAGTCCATGTTTTAAAAAAGTACATGCCCTTCATCCAACCAAACCAAATTAAGTCATAACCATTCATCAAAAAAAATCTTCAGCAGCTTCCTGCGGCCATTGATAAACTCCAATCTGATTTCCACCTTTGAAATAGCACAGAAACAACACTAAGAGTATGACATCCTCATGCAAATGCTCAACCTGGTGATGCTTTACTTAACCACAGCTTTTGACACAATTGGTCACTCCGTCCTGGTTGAACTTCTGCAGAAGTAGTTTGGAATTTCAGGCTTTGCTCTCATTTGGCTCATGTGCTACCTATTGATGCTCTCAACTGCTCCAACTCTGCGGAGTTCCACAAGGTTCAATCCTGGGACCCACTTTCTTGATATACATGTTCCCTTTCAGCAGTCTTTTTAGCCAGTTCAACTGTATCTATCTCCCACCAGTGTTATGCAAAATACATGCAACTCAGTTTTTCAGTTAAGCCTAACAAAATGAACAATATTCTCTCCATGTCTGCCTTGCTGCTATTAAGAAAATGATATCACTCAATTTCCTCCAAATTCCAGGCAAAGCTGAGGTTCTCCTCATTGGTCCATTGGTTTTTACAGTTATATTATCCATACCATACCAGTTGCAAATTAAACACAATATCAAAACACATTTTCCCACACCAACATACTTTATTTTTATTTATTTATTTCATAATTGTCGACAGTCTCCAATGGGAACTGTTTAGTCTTTTGGTTAAAAATAAATCAATAAATAATATTTTTTCAAATGTCAGTTTTTAATGCTTTGATTGCCATTGATGTTTGAGAAAACTGACCTTTTGAAGTCATTTTTGAACATGTCATATACTAATTGTATAATATAACAGTCTAATTGAGGTCTGAAGAATTGACCTTAAATGAGGATTTTTGTACCTATCCAAGAAATTGGAGTATGTTACCGCTAGAGATATAATTTTTGTGTACATAAAGGCTGGCTTATATACTGTATATATATATATATATTTATATATATATATGTCTTCTGTTTTATTTTTAAATAAACTTGAAGCTGGTGATTTTCACACAATCTTTAGTTTAGGATATAGAAGCAGATATCATTCAAATTGAGCTTATTTGTTAAAAAGATTTTTAAAAGTTACCAAAGACATAATCTCTCAAGCTGGATTTATACCTCTGCATTAAGGGTTTATGCCATACTGCAGCTTTAGTCACAAAATGCAAACTCCATGCTGCCTTTCATTGCAACAATTACCACTCCACACATTGTTATCTGGAAGCACCAGGCAGCATAGACTTGTGTAATCAACAGAGCAATAGTCTGCAGTAGTGAAATATGACCTGTCCATCCAGTAGATTGGTATTACACCTCGTTACAACAGAGCTTTAAGGACTCATGTCACAGTTTTACTGTCACTCAATCAATTTCCAATAGACTAATGAAAGATTCTATATTTCCTCACCATATTCATAATTTATCTGATGAATCATAGAACAAGGAATACCAAATAAGCTGCTGTTTTCCTGTTGTTTAATTGTTAGCTCAGTCTCTCCATCTGATCTGGGAAATCGAATGATTACAGGTCTTGGGGGCTGAACTGAGTCTTTCTTGCCGCCGTTTGGCATGTGCTTGCATCATCATGTGTAGGAATTTGGTGGCAAACAGAGCCTGCCTATGAGAAACAGAAAGTATTGACAATTGCAGTGGAATACAAAAGCATTTCATAATATGACAAAAGCATAGAGATAAGCTTGGAAAACTGTGAAGTGGTTCCTTAAATCATGAGAAGAAGGGAAAAAGTCCTCCTCGTGTCCTATAGTAAATCATTTGATCCAAACCATACTGTTAGCACGAAAATAAAATATTAAAAAACAAAGGAAAAGGAAGCTAGAAATATTCTTTTTTCTTATTGAAACAGATAAAGATGATTCGAAAACTGAAACTTAAACAAGTCATAATCCTACTGAGAATTCATTCCATTCTAAGCTGATGTCTTATGGAAATTCTGGTTCCTCTGAAAATTTGAATTCTTCTTGAGCATCTGTGGACCACATAAATATTGCTGAACTACTGTGTGTCTTTGACTTTATAATCATTGATGTTGATTTTAATATTCATGTTGACAACCCCTCGGACTAAAGAACTGAATAACTTTGGACTGAATCAGCATGTAACAGCCCACACACAATAAATAAGAGGCACAATCTGGACTCATTCTCCACGGGTGTTAAGATTGGTCAGGTTGTTGCGACTGATGCTGTTGATATGACTCTTTCTGATCATCCCTGTATTTTCTTTGCGATGTGGTGTTTTAGAGCAAATGGTCCACAACTAAAAACATGATTATTCATTCAGGCTCTCTCTTCCACACTTGTCCCTGCTTTGGTCTCAATCAATTTTCTAGTGGGTAATTTCAGTCTCAGGTAAGAAAATAGTGCCATGGAGAAATGGCACTTTGGTAAATATTGAAAAACAAGAGAGCTGAAAGCTGAATACAAATGGGCAAAAAAAATCGGTAGGTCTATTAAAAGAGACATCAGTTAAAAGAAGCTTTGCATTTTTAATTTAGATCTGATGAATTCAAGCCAGGTCTTCTTCTCTGACATAATACCCAAAAACAATAGTGATGCGTGTTCCTTATGTGCTGTTGACAGGCTGGAAATCCCTCCTGAACCTCTATTCAATAAAACATTAAATAAATTTGTCTTGCTCATCAAACACAAAATTGAGAAAAAGGACAAGCCCTCACGCCCTCCATATCAGCAAGGGCTCTGTACTGCGTCCACTTGACTGCACAATACAATTTTATCCTATCAACTATGAAACCTTGTTAGAAATTGTGCAACATCTGAAATCCCTCTCCTATGACCTTGATATTCTTAAGTGTTTGAACTGCATGGCATCAGATCTTCTGCAAATAATCAATACTCGTCTACTTGCAGGCCCTGACAGTTATTAAGCCATTCTTTAAAAACAGACATCGAGAGACCCCATTAGAGAGCAGCAATCGGTCGATTTACACATCAGAGTGCACAAAATGTGGTGTTCCCCAAGGTCCTGTTATCAGATCTACTCTGTTCAATGCCTTCATACAGTTCTCAGATTCAGTCCCTAACATTATAACCAGGCCAGAAATAGAGTAATTTACTCAGACTTAAATTCCCATACAAGTTTTACTACAAAATCCACCTATACTGACACAATATGAGTACGTAAAGAATTCTCAGATAGATTTGTCTTCTTTATTCTTTATTCATTAGGATCCCCATTAGTTGCCACCAAGGTAGCAGCCATTCTTCCTGGGGTCCACACGCAACAAAATACACAAAACATGCAACAGATACAAAAGTTAAATCAAAACATCTTAATTACATGTAAAGAAAGACATCAAAACAAAAAACCAAACAAACATTACAATACCCCTCATTACATTCTTTCATAATTCCTCACCTGTTAATTAACATTAGGGTTCTTGTTAATTTGTTGTTTCAGTAGTCTTTTAAATGTTGCCAACAACACATTTGGTCTTTGCATAAGGATATAAGTGTTTTATCTTCCTATAGAGCAGAGATGTGAGATCCTATCACAAGTGGTCACTTGAGACATATGCTGAGATGCAATGTACTGCCAAGTGTGAACTGGTATACTTAGAGCTGTCCACTTGTGATCATATCACCCAATATAATATAATGTAAATTCCAGGTATGAGCAGCCAGATTGACGACCATCTCTCTACGACCACCTCCTTACGACCATCTCTCTACGACCATTTCTCAGCTTTTTGCATTGGCTTCCTGTGTGTCAAACAATTGACTTTCAAATACTAGAGTTGGTTTATAAAGCACTGAATGGTTTAGAGATAGAGTTTTTATGTACTAGATATGTAGAATAGACTCCAACAATACTTGAGGTCTCTTCCATCTTTCAGTTGTTTTTAATCAGGTCTTAAGACTTGCTTTCCCCCATTGAGTTTTACTAAATGTGAAAAGTGTATTCTCATTTTAGCTTATTTTTGTCCTCTCTTTTATTCTACCTTTTTTAAATCCTTTTGAAATGTCTCTTTTTATATTATATTATTGCATTACCTTTCCCCCGTGCCTTTTGTTTGTTGTTAAGAACTTTGTATCCTTGCCTTCCTTCTACTTCCAAGGTTAAGTGTATTATTATGATGAACTGGTTGGGTAAATTTGTTCGTTTGTTTTCACCTTGAAACCATTTGTAGTTAACATGCATTTGATCCAAATTTGAAAAAAATCTTCTTTCTACATGGAAGACTGCTAAAATGTTGCATAAATAGAGAAGCAGTTTTACTTTATCATATTCTACACCCACCTCATCTGCCTAAGAACAATGTCTCCATGCTTATTACTGCACTGGCAATCACTCAATAAATTCAGCATGTACTTTCAGTCATGATTCATTAGTCACGCTGCAACACATTTGTTAATCGCCTCAGCATCACATAACAGGCTGTTAGAAAATCTATATGTAAATGTCAGTCAGTAAATTCCAGCAGTTTTAGCAGTTCTACAGACTTCCTCCATGTGCTGTTGCATCAGAAGCACAAGTAAAAAGCTGTTTCTTTAGTTTTGCCTCGTGCCTCACAGTTGGTGTGGACATTTAGAGTGTTGTGAGTGTGATGGGATTATATATTAAATCTGATCTATACATCTGAGCAGATTAGATTAGTGATTAGTCTCTAATCACCTATAATAATCACTCTAATCACTTAATGTATGTGTGCATTTCGCTCTGGAAATGTAACATAAATTAGGATAATTAGCTTCCATTTTCCGAGTGACAAGCCAATATCGTTAACATTAGCACCGATTACCACGTGGCATTTTGTCCCCTACACTGTACTCAGGAATGGGGTCTAGATGTGTCATTGAAAAGGACCAGACTATCAAAACTCAGTTTCAGTTTCAGTTCAGCCAAAGCCCCAAAACTAAATGTTTACGTTTAAGTGACGAAACCTTCTGGTGGCCATAGTGATACTGACATGAGGACATAAGGAAGTCAGGAGACATTCCACAGAGCAATAAAGTCCACAAAGGAGACATTTGGGGTAGATGGATGGTTCGACAAAAATTTAACTTTATTAATTCAACTTTTTAGTCCTCCTTAAATAAGTTACACCATGGGACCAAGCAACAGCTAATAACATCAATTTGATAAAGTTTTGCTAGTGAGCTACATACTGTACATGGAATTAAAGGTCTTCCTCCACACCAGCACTGAAGAAAGCTTACAGCTTACAGTAACCCATGTGTTGAAATTGTATCCTCTCAGTGAAGTTGTATAAGGAGTTTAAGACTATACTGTAACTATTAAAAGGTTGTCTTAAAGTAGTTATGGCCCGGGATGCAGTAGAGGAAAACTGACTTAAGCCTTTCTGTCTGGATACCTCAGGTATCAACACCTTTCCCTTTATTTATACAGTAAGTAATGCTTTATGATTGACCTGAAGTGAGAACGTATGACTGCTCTGTCCAGTATGTGGTCTTATTTATAGCATTAAACTTTAAATAAAACCAGAAATAAACTAGGATTAAAATTCAAAGCACTCACTCTGAAAATGATGTGAAATGGAGTCATGCAAAGAGAAATGTCGAACTCCACCATGAAGTGGGTTTAAAAAGAAACAAAAAACGTCATTTCAGTTTTAACCAGCATGAATTGTTACGACACACAGATCTGGAGAGATGGGACATTAACCCCTACTGTGTGCATGTGTGTGTGAATACTTTAGTGTGATTTTACAATGCTAGCTTATGTTTGTGTGTCTGTGTGTGTGTGTGTGTGTGTGTGTGTGTATGTGTGTGTGTGTGTGTGTCTGTTTGTGTGTATGCGCAGACAAATATCCCTGAGGACAAATGATGAGGAGATGATATCTTGTGAAGTGTGCCCTTTAAAAATAGCAGGGTCGCTGTCAACATTACTCGGCTCTGGATGGGCTCTTTGGGTCTGTGTGTCTGTGTGTGTTTGTCTACACTCCTGCATGTCACCATGATGTATGTGTGTGGGTTTTTTTTTTGTGAGCTTTCTGCATGCGTGTAAACAGGTAACAGCTATTAGGACCTGTCATAATGCATGACTCTGAGCTCTACATGGACAGTGTGTGTGTGTGTGTGTGTGTGTGTGCGTGTGTGTGTGTGTGTGTGTGTGTGTGTGTGTGTGTGTGTGTGTGTGTGTGTGCACGCGCGTTAATAAATACGTGTGTCTGCAGAGATATTAGGAGCATTAACCAAAGCTCCTGTGACTGATGTACATTGTAATGCGAAACACTGCCTCAGGATGACGCGAACAGAGAGAGAGATGGAGGGTCGAGTGGTAATAAAAGAGATGAGGGGAAAAAAGGAGCAGTATAAAACAGAGGGTATAAGCATTCTTTAAGAATACAATTTAATACATAATGTTTTCTTACACATGTTTGTATTATCATTTCACTGTGATCAAAAGGTAGACTTTGGTCGCCTTCACACGTGATGACGTTGAAACAGATGTCTGACTCGCCTCTGCTTTTACCCCAATTGCCGTCTCAGGCGGAACAACACAGACCCCCATTACGCCTTCTCTACGTTCATAAAGAGCGGTGGGACGGAATAAAGGTCCCGTCTTGAACAGACTGTGTGAAAGGGGCTTGAGACTTTCTTAGGGGATGAGGATCCAACTACATTTTCAACTTTAAAAACAGGCACTTTGACAGTCATGGCCACTTTACTCTGAAATTGGCCAGAGACAGGAATGTATGGTCACATTGAGAAAGACCAGAGCACTGCATGAAAGAGTGTGGACTCCCATTCGTATCAATGATGCCACAGCCTTTAACTCTGTGGGCTTTTCGAGACAAAGGGCAATGGAGAAAAAAACACAGGTGTCTCGACAATAAAGGCCTACATTTTTATGTGAATGTGCCATGCTTTTACTATGAATCTTTACCGCATTATGACTCTTGCACATTACTCTTCTGCCTTACGGACATTTACAAAATCTCCACAATAAAATCGAGAAATGTAAATCGATTCAGAGGTCGGGCAACATTATGCGATGCAAAACAAATCGGCCTGATGGTGGAGCTAGGAGAATGGTTTGGTTAAGGGATCAGCAAAATGAGGAAAATTACTGTGTGGACCACAAATATCCACTTCATGACTCTGGAGAGAAAGTCAGGGGATCACCAAAGTCACTATCAGACCCCATCCTCTGGGGACCACGAATGTCTGCACAACATTTTATGGCAATCCTTCATTAGTTGTTGAGATGTTTAGGCCTGAACTGCAGTGGTAGACAAACAGGCTGACACTGTCATCCACACTCCTAGCACGTCTAAAAATATGGTTGCATTTCACTCAGACAAACGCCCTTAAAATGAAGTCTTACAATATGATTAGAAAAGAGTGGACCATTGAAATAAATATGGAGATAAAGAAGCGAGGAGAGGAGAGGAGCTGGGAGGAGGAGGATGGGCTGAAGGACAGACTAAAGTCTCTCTATTACACACATGCCCTCACACAGGCGCACACACAGAATTCATATGTAACACCCCCATTAAAATCTAGAGATAACGACCTACAAATTTCTCCCAAATGGACTCTCCACCCTGCTGCCTCATCTTGTTTCACTCCCCCATCTCTCCTTGTCTCTCCCACCTGTCTGTCTCTTATTGCTCCTCTCTTTCATCACTCCCTCCGCTCTGTGACCGAAACCTATCAGAGGTTGAATCAATGACGAGACGTCTGAGGGCGTCTCTGCGTGTCTTTGGGTGTTTTTGGACATATCTCTGGGATCTGAGAGAAAAAGAAATCTGTGCAAATGTGCATTTTTTTTTTGCTCATTATGCAGAGATTTTGTGATAGTGTGGTTTACTGTGCTCTGTCTAGCTCTCATCTCAGTATTTCATGGATCAAAAAATGTGGAGAACAAATAGCACATTTACAAGTGAGTGTGTGTGCATGTGTGTGTGTGTGTGTGTGTGTGTGTGTGTGTGTGTGTGTGTGTGTGTGTGTGTGTGTGTGTGTGTTTTTCCTTGAGGATGCTAACTAGTGGATGCTAAATAATGCAGCGTTCTGCTGAATGCCTCTCCTCCCTAACAACATCCCCATTAGTGATTCGGGGTTTGAAAATGGTAATGCTTTTAACCCAATCACTCCTCATTCACATCAAACTGGAGAAAATATCAGGACTGAAGAGGTTTGCACATACAGTATATTATAGAAGGCACAAATATGGACAGAGACAGAACACTGACCACAGTACATATACGAGAGACATGCATGCAAAGATACACAGAGAAACAGACATGTACATGTAAATATAGGCTGCAAACACAGCTGGCTGAGAAAGAGGCTTAGAAGATGGGGCTTTTAATCTTTTTTCATATTACTCACTCCTGTCTAAGCTAATGGTCTCTGCTGTTCTCTACAGTGTGTCTCTCAAAAATGAGTACTTCCTAATAAAATAAAAATAAAAAAAAAGAAATAACCTATGGTGATCATAGAGTTTCAGAAGAGCTCTGCATGTGACCTGGAAGGTCTTCAAGACAAATCTAAAGAAGAAGTTTCAGAGATATTCTAATAGTAGTAGAGATACTGTGGATCCAAAATTAAATGTTTATGTGGGGAAAAAAATCAGTCAATTTTCATTATATTTTCAGTATAATGGGTTGATACAATAAATATCAGTCCATTAGATATTTGCTGCTTTAATTGTTGTGAAATACCGTTATTTAAGTGGTAGCATTGGTAGCATTCTCTGTTAGCATCACAAGCCACTTTACGGCATTAATAGTCGGTGGAATATCTCTGCTATTACATTAGCAAGATCTACATTAGGGTGTCAGAAATAAAGCTCCCGGCCATCCTTTAGATATTCATTCGATTTCATTTCAAAAACATCTGTAGATTCCGGGCAACTTCAAGGAAGGATGTCAGGTCGCAATCAGTCGTAAATCCCTAATTGATCAATAAGCATCCATTAGCAGAGGGCTAGCAGTTTGTGGGCAAAATCGGCTTCCTTGTAAGAAAAACTAAAAGAAGAAGCTTTATTTGTCACATACAGTTATACAGTATACTCGGTACAATTGGTTCTCTGGATTTGACCCATTCCTGAGGAGCAGTGGGCAGCCATGACGGCATCTGGCGAGGTTCAGTATCTTGCTCAAGGATACTTCGACATGTAGACTGTGGGAACTGGGGATCGAACGACTGACCTTCTGATAAGTGGACGACCGATCTTACTCCCTAAGCCACAGCCGCCCTGGCTGAAACAAAGACATTAGTATGTTTTCATTTCACTTCTGATATATAATCGATACTGCATTTGCACAAACTAAAATAAAATTTGGGCGTTTTTGTCTAAAAGTAGTTGAAAATAATTATTTTAGCTCCATTCACTCCCATTCATTTAGGACTCCTCAGAGAGCACCCTCTAGGTGCATTGCAGTCGATTTCAGTACAATGGAATAGGGAGTGAACAGGCTGTATGTCGAAAGGCTGTGGCTGTTTGTCCAGTTCCCCTTTACACTGTAAGTACACAAGCATGTGCTTCCTCTGACACATACTGTACAATACCATCCGTCACGTCTCTTCACCTGCTACTGTGGCAGTTTCCAAGAGGCGATAGGATAGGAGGCGATAGAGCGGTAACAAAGATCTGATCCCTCACCAACTTCAGCCCTGCCAACAAATCAGGTATAGAGGTGAATACTGGATGATACCATGGCAAAAAGAAGGAACTGGAGAAAAGTCCATGGATGTGTGAAGAGATTTGGATTAAAACACTTTTCACTCTTGTTGTTAATTTGTCCCAATGGCCAACTACTACAACAAACATTTCCCCCATACACCTACATTATAAAATAATCAGTGAAATTTCACATTACAATGGCAAATAAGACATTTTCTTTTTACTGTTACAATAAATAACATCATGAAGGGTTAATATATAGCTAGAAAAGCTAATTTCATGTGCTCTCATAATTAAGTCTATGGACCATGGATACTAATGTTGGCTTTATTTCCAGTGGGCCACACAATTCAGGAGCAAACCAGGAGGGAAAATTATCAATGCATTGTTGTAATCGAACATAGAGATGTTTCTTTACACGTACGACATCATACAGGAGCAGCGGCGAGAGGCGCACCTCAGCACTTTGTTTACAGCCAAATGGAGTGATGCTTGACTTCTGAAATGAGGCAACAGAAAACCAACTCACTCTGCTGCATACGGTATTAAAATGCAGAACCGTGAAACTGGCATTGGTTTTACTCTGACTTGTTTAAATTTTGGGCGGCGCTCGGCACACAAGGTGAAAGGAACGAGCCCCTGATTTAAAATTTTAAAAAATGTGTGAGAGGGAGACTTTATTTTTTTCAAATGATTGAATTACAATGAACTCACAGAGCAACAGAAAATGTGTTCAGTTTAAACTGCCTGAGGCGGAAAGGGAGAAATAAATATGCTCTGCATGCTTCCTTTTGTTTTTCCTCTCCCTCATTTGGATTGAAAATGGAGCATCTTACATCTTTGTGACATTTCAGAATCATAGAGAAAACAATATATAAGGGATGTTTTCATTGTTTAAAATATCTCTTTTTATTATTTAATATGCTCTCTATGCTTGAAGCACAGGTCTCAATTCTTGTTTATTTATTATCCTTTTAAACCTTTTCTTCCTGTGTAGAAATATTGTAGTTTTATATCTAGGGATGATATTGTGCTGTTGGGACCATGTATGTCCCTCTGGATTACAACATCTGCTATCTGTGCTACAAGTCATAAACGTGTAAATGATTTACTCTCCAAGCTCACCTCACTGTGGGCTTTCCTTCGACACCAAGACAAGCAGCTGTGATAAAGAGAAAATCAAGGTTAAACTGTTTTGATGTTTTCAGTAGGTGATCTCCCTCTCCCTCTCTATGATGATGCAACCTCTCCTCACTCCTTACCAAATGGTGCTAACTACTGCCCAGACTCCGGCCTTCTCCAGCATGCCTTTTTTTTCCTTTCTTCTTCTTCTTCATTGGTGTGTTTTTCCCTTGTATGGAATTCAAATGCCCTCCCTAGAAGCGAGTGTTGCGCTGCGCAAGGCAAACAAATCTGACTGAGTTGTGTATCAGGAGCGCTTGAATGTCATCTTGGCAAAACCTGCAGCTATAGCTGTTGTGTGGAGAGGAATGAGAGCAATTACGCCGACTGACAGACATAAACACACACAAAAAGATTGCAAGAGATGCAACAGTGCAATCAGAGACACAAACACACACCAAGAGTGTTTTTTTAATGGTAAATAGACGGAGGCGATGCTTTCATGTTGTCTTCATGTTCCCTCTCTTCATTGAATCTTTCTTTTCTGCATTCTTGCAATCTCTTGTTTCCTCTTCTCCTTCCTGCTTCTCTCGCTCTCTCCCTTCCCACCTTTCCCCCTCCACCTCGCTCACTTTCCCCCCTTTCCATCTTTTTCTTACTAACTGGTTCAATGATTGGAGACTTCAAATTGCCACTGAATTTCATCATAAAACCCCACTCTGCTCCCACTACCCTTGTTGCCTCCTGCCAAACACATGTAGATATGCAAGCGCACACACAAGTCATGCTAACATGCCACCAGAACCTATAATTCAGGGTAATGAGCAACAAATCTGTGTCAAAAGGAATTAGAGCCAAAGCAGTTCAGAAACAAAATCAATAGAGAGAAAAGTGGAAGTTCCTTGTTTGCAAAAAATGAGAAAAATATATTGATTAAAGATTTCTGACGCTCATAGATGAACAAAAGCACAGAGGATTGATAGGAATGGCTGGAACATTCTGTAAGTAGGCAGGAAATCTCATTCCGGCAGCAACTAACCACGTTTCACACAAACACAGCTAACTTAACTATCGCTAAGTACTCATTTCAATCCATCTCAAAATAGCCGTTCCAAACATCACACCCCTGCTTTCTTATTTCACCAGCCTGATGCAAGTTTTTAAAAAACATGATATTTTAACACAGATCGACTCCTTGCTTTGACTTATTGTAACACAGCTTTGATTCATCCGTTCATCCTTCAAATCTGATTAACCAGCTGGTCTCTCTTTTGAAAAATCCTCTGAGACCAAGGAAGTGATGAGTGTTATGCCTCCAAAAATGGGTTATTTAAACACAGGAGGATCTGAATTACCGTCAGTGGTAATATCTGCTGTGGCTTAATGACATTTAGAGTTTCTGTTTTTATGCAGACAACAATCTGGATCTTGTGATCACATTCATTCTGGGAGTTCAGAGAGGACAATATTCACCTTGCTGTGTAAATATTTTATAACTCGGTGGATGAAATGCAAAAATGTGTTCTCATAATTGTGATTTTTAAGCATTTTAGGCATTTATAAAGTTATGCAGAGGTATCTGAAGTAGTAACAAATTGTAAATATGTCAGTATAGTATTATTACTTTGGGGAAAATGGGAAATAATATTTTTTTTCGTATTTTTTAGAGGCATATATAACATAAGACGTTGGTGAGCTTATTATGGAATGGTACCTTTGCTTTTTAGGGCAATGCAATGTCAGAGTTTGAGCTATCTCATGTGCAAATGCACGTTTTGACTCAGTGGTGGCACTAACAGGAAGATCACAGACTGTAAGGAAAGGGTTCATCCTCTGAGGAACATAAATACCGAGTAGTTTCATGGAAATCTGACCTTTACCTTTTCACATTTGATGTGTTCAAGATGGTCAGTTTGGGGACCTAGATGAAAGGGGAGGTCATCTCTGAGATCATTAGGATGTACAGTATCTTCTGGGAACTATGAATATCAAGAGCAGATTTCATGAAAATCTTCTCAATCTGACATTGACAGACCAACATCTCCGAGCCACAAATTGACAACTCAGCTGGAACCTGGTCGTTCAAACTACTCTAACCCACTTACTATCATCAGTGAGATCACATTATTGTTGAGCTGTGTAAGGGAAATTGGTCACAGTGTTGACGCAGACATGAACATTGTGGGAATTCCATGTTGTGAAATTCACTATCACACACAAATGACGTTACGTTTCCACTGAACGAACATCAAACGTCACTTCCATAAAAGGATTTCCTCCCTGGTCACATCCAGAAAACCACTGCGATAGAGTATGTGTGTGTGTGTGTGTGTGTGTGTTGTGTGTGTGTGTGTGTGTGTGTGTGTGTGTGTGTGTGTGTGTGTGTGTGACTTAATCTCATCTAGCCAATCCTTAATCAGGTCTCTCCAGTCTTTTCCCCTGGTTTCCTTAGCAACAACCCCTCACTATTCCTCCAAGTATCCTCTAATCTGGCAATGGTGTGTGTGTGTGTGTGTGTGTGTGTGTGTGTGTGTGTGTGTGTGTGTGTGTGCGCAGTTTTGCCGCTCAGTAATCATTAACCATTTCACACTGATTTGCAGAACAGTTTTATACTGAAAAAATTCAAACCACTGCAAGCTGCCCCTAGATGTGCAATGCTGAGTACACCATGTATTTGACAGAGTTGAAAAAAGGCAGACTAGTTAGTCACGCCTCAATATAATAAGGACACTTTGTTGAATTTAGTGGCATCTGGCAGGATGCTTGCAGATTTAAACTGAACACCCCTGGCTTTACCTTCCCTTCCTAAGCGTATAATAGAAGCAAAGGTGGCCACTAAAAATGTGATCAAGGCCCTCCATAGATCTGGTTTGTCCAGTGTGGGCTACTGGAGAAACATGGAACTCGGTGGATGAGGACCGGATCCCTCTCTAGATATAAAATGCTCATTATAATGTAATGAAACAAAACAGTTCCTGGTTTAAAGTGATAATACACTAATGAATACATTATGAACATTATACTCCATATAATTAGGACTCCTCTTGTAGAACGGAGTTTGTCTTAAGGATGGTGCTGAATTCATAACAGGCATGGTTCATCCTCTGGGGAGACTGAATGTGGTAATGGGCTTTCTGTAAGTGTGAACTCTAGTTAAAGCATGTTTAAAAAATAGATGTCATCATCTGATCACAAATATCTTCCCCTGATTTATGGAAACTTGACTGTTTTAAATATTATAAATTGTTATTATATGACCAAAAAAATCCAAATCAACCAATTCAAACTTGACCAACTAACATTTATTCATAACTTCAGTAGAATTGAACATGACAGCTGTTTGCTGGAATGCATTGTTTTGGAGTTTTTACAGTGAGTTTTAAATGACTGGTTCAGCTGTGGACTGGTCAGAAGTTTCCACTGGTTCAACAGGAAGGCTGAGGTTACAGGGTTCCACAGTGCTCTGTGTATGAGTGTGTGATGTATTCTGCTACTGTTTCAATAGGAGGAAGTCAGTGTGACCCTGTGCGTTAGAAGGATTCCTCAGCTCACAGCTGCGAAAAAAAAAAAAAAAAAAGTCCCTGATAGTCACGGATGCCAGTATTTTTGCACTTCATCCTGCTCATATCTATTGAGTTTGCATGTCCTGCTGACCAGTGTGAATGATTCATAAAGAGTGAGGTATTAATCCCAGTGGATTCCAGGTGAGAAGAACGTAGCCATCTTTGACCATGTAACGCCCGAGTCAAGCAACTTGCCTAAAGCAGTGGAAAATGTCGCGAGCATGCAGCTGGCAGAATCAACAATAAAACAACAAATTTATCCTAAAACCCCATCGTCAAAAGTGAAAGATGGAGGACAAATCAAACCAAACACAAACACAAACATGGAAAACAGATAAAACAATGGAAAATGTGGTGTGAGGATAGAAACGTTAAGAACAAGGAGGAGAAAATGCATGAAAAATACTATATTAGATGATATAAACTCACATATGTAAATGTATTAATGTACTGTACTTTCTTTGCCCTCTTGGAAATCCATCCACCAACTGTCTGTCTTATGGGTAGTTGGTAAATCACATGATTTAGCACTCTGTACATGACATTGACATCATGTCATTGCTTCTCAGATCGCGCGTCTGGCTGACAGCAGAAGCGTCACAGTTTACTGACTGACATATGGTTGTGGTGTATAGAATGTGGGCATCTGCAATGCAAACAGCAGAGATATGAGTGGGAACTTTTGAGTCTTTTAAGGTGTCTCTTGCAGGATATTCAGGACATTGCTTCATCTGTCCGTCCTTTCTATGTGTGCAGTATTTAACATTTGCAACGTTTCCATAGTTGGAGAGCAGTTCCTTCAGTTTTTATGCTGACATGCTTCCAAATGCAGGCATCAGTTCTGATACGGTTTCATTTATAAAACTTTGGGGGACACTAGTAATAGGATTAGGATTCTAATCTAGATCTCATTAGTAAAATCACCAAGATGTGATCAAGCCATGGATCCAGAACTAACTATTGGATGATTAAATTACCATGAAAGTGTTTTTTTAATGTCCTTAAAACATTCAGAATAAAAACAGTGACGTCTGGGAAAAAATGTATCTCACATTCTTTCCATCTCACTGTCTCCCTTGTCCGTCAGTGCAGTTGTGCCTTACATTACCCCTCTTGTGACTGCCTCTTTTTCTTTCTCTCTCACTTCTCTCTTGCTACCAGCTGGTTTCACATTGCTTGCAGTTTCTCTTCTTTCTTCTGTGAACTTAATGAATTCAGCCAAAAATGCTGAGCTTTTGCTTTCACTGTGTCGCTGTATTCTCACACTCCCATAATTCAGCGGATAGAATAGAATAAAATGAAATAGACTTGAATGTAAAGGAATAAACTAGGGGTCTGGACTTATTGGATAAAACTAAAATTCATTAAAAGGATGGCATTTTTTCTAATGAAATCTTTCTTAATATCTTTTTACGTGTTATCCTGTAATGTGATTGACTTTCTCGGAGAGACAGATCCAGGAATGTCCGACTGACACCTGGACCAATGGGATTACACAGATTTGACAGCTCCTTCAGTTTCACAATGCAAAACCTCCTAGGAACACATCTAAACACTCTGAAGTTAGATGTATATTTCCTTCTTCATCCCGCCTTTTTCCTTCTTTAGTTAAATTCTATATCTATTGTTCATGTTTAGCAACTTTGATTGATTGATTAGCATGAACGTATCTGAAGATAATCACAGCAGAGGATGAATCATACTGACTTTTGTGATCCCAGCTTGGAACCAGAATGAGGTGAACATTTTTTTCTTATCTTAATAACTACTGAATGGAACTACTAAGAATTTTGGTGCACACATTTGTGTACCCCTCAGAATGAACAATAAGAATTTTGTCTCCTGACGTTTTCATCTAGCATCATGGTGAGGTTTTAATTTCATTCATTCATTCATTTTCTGTAACCACTTATCCTGTGTCACGGAGGGGCTGGAGCCTATCCCAGCTGACTTTGGGCAGGAGGCGGGGTTAACCCTGGTCACCAGTTCATCACAGTGACACATATAGTATATATATATATATATTTCCCTCCTCTGTAATTGTCTGATCATGTCCACCTGTCTCTGATTGTCTCCTCCTCCCTGTGCCACCTGTTCCCCATCTCCTGTGGTTACCTGTGTATTTAGTCTGTGTGTTTCTTACCTCCTTTGTCAGTTTGTCTGTTTAGCTTGCCGAGTGATGCCCTGGCCTGTTGTTCCCAGTTTTACTTCATGTGCTCTCCTATGTTCCTTGGTTCCTAGTTGTTTTTCTTTGTTTTGTACTTTATATTTTGGATAGTCTTCTTTTTGACTGTTTCCTGTCTTGACTTTAATTTTTGTTAGTAAATTGCTGAACTGCATTTCCCAGTTTCTGAGTCTGCATTTGGGTCCTATTTTTGAACTGCATATAACAGAAAATAGCACAAAGACAACATCTCAAATATTGAAAATCACAAATTTCATAGTTTTTTGAAAGTTATATGCCTTTTTTGAATTTGATGCCATCAACACGTTTCAGAAAAGTTGGGACAGTGGCAACAAAAGACTGGAAAAGTTGTGAAATGCTACAAGACACTACCAAAAGCTCTTGTCTGTGAACACAGCTCATTGCTGCATCCACAAATGAAAGCTGAAACTCTACCATGCACAGAGGATACCGAATATAAACCAGATCCAGAAACGCTCCGCCTTCATTGGGCCTGAGCTCATTTAAGATGGACTAAGGCGAAGAAGAAAACTGTCCTGTGGTCTGACGAGTCAAAATGTGAAACTCTTTTTGGAAATCATGGACACCGCATCCTCTGGGCTAAAGAGGAGACTAACCGTCCAGCTTGTTATCAGCACACAGTTCAAAAGCCAGCGTATGGGGGGGCATTAGCGCACATAGCATGGGTAACCTGCACATTTGTGAAGGCACCATTAATGCTGAACCATATATACAGGTTTTGGGGCAACATATAGATGTCTTTTACAGGGAGGGCCTTGCTTATTTCAAATTAGATCTACTTTACTTGAATAGCCTGTGTTCTGTTCATACCACTTTCTACTTGTCCTCCACTACTTTTCATGGGAAACAGCCCTTTTGTTATGTGAGAAAAGTTGGATAAATGGAACTTTGGTTTTGTAAAACTCTGCTCAGGTATTTGCTGTCCCAGCTTCTAAAATCTTTAATTCACATTCAGATCTGTTACATAAATGCTCTTAACAGTTGTGGCAATAGCACACACCAGAATAGATTCACATGTACTTGTTTATTGTTCTGCAGCTGTCCTGTTCAATGTTGGGTAACTGATGTTTTTTGCCCTTATGAAAATAAATGTTTAATGACAGTTTAAACAACTGTAGTTTTGCACAATGGGTAAATAGATACTGTAGCCTGTTGGGGATAGGTGGGTGGAGATTCCCAGCACATCTTGAGACAATGTGTTTGAGGTCATAAGACCAAGTAACCTGTGTTTAAATGTGTTCTGAATAATTATGAGTCAAGCAGTAATTAGTTCTTTAGAAATATTTCAATAGAAAATGATTACTTATCACCATTGCACCATGAGTTAAGTCTTTCACACGGTTAGTGACGTACCGCCTGGGTGATGCAAGAGGGTGATAAAATAAAGAAGTGTGATGTATTGTAATAACAAACACTCCAGAGCAAAAAGCAAATCATATTCTCAAATTCATGCAATAAGAAATTTCAGCATGTTACGATACCTTTTAGGATATTGGTAGTTTAAGTTCTCACAATATCAGTAAACAAGCTAATTTAAGTGTTACACACATAAAATAAAGTAGTTGTTCTAAGTATTGCACACTCAAAATCTCAAGTTTACTTAATTTATCTAAAGCAATGAGTTTGCATAGTATTTTTAAGTAACTCAACTTATTAGATTTTACAGTGTACAACAGCATGAATGAAACTTAAAAAGGAGACCCCGAACTTTTGAGCAGCTGAAATCCTACATCAGGCAAGGCAAACATTCCATTTTCAATATGACAGCAGTTGGTCTCCTCAGTTCCTAAACACTTACAGAGTGTTGTTAAAAGAAGAGGTGATGCAGCACAGTGGTCAACATGACCCTGTCCAACTTTATGGAAACGTGTGGCTGGCATCAAATTCTAAATGAGGATATCATTTTCAAAAACAATCACATTTTTCTGTTTCAACATTTGAAATGTTGTCTCTCTTTCAATTACATATGGTGCTTCAGTGATTTGCAAATCATTGCATGCTGTTTTTATTTACATGTTACACAGCGCCCCAACTTTTTTGGAAATGGGGTTTCCACATCAACATAAGCTGTAGATAGAACATTCTAACAGCAGGTATTTTGGCACATTTCCCAACATTATGTGCCTTGTGTAAACTGAATATACTGAGTGATTGTGAAAAATAGCTGTAATGATTTACATTTTCATTTCAGTTCCATTTACAGTCTTTTAAATACATTACTCTCTCTAGCTTCCCCCTTTTTCATGTATTTGCTCAGCTCAGCTAAATTTCCTACACTGGTATCAGTTCATCATTCTGTTGCAAGTGTTATTTGGGTTCATGAAGACTAATGAATTAATGGTGGACACGCCCTTCACATATGAGTATGTGGGTGTGTTTGACTCCTCTGCTTTCCCTCCAGTGATATTCAGCATGAAGCCTTCATTGTTTGGGATTTCTGTCCCCAAACAGATTCTCTGAGAGGTGAAACGGGTGATGCAGCTTTCAAGCCTAACTTTTACACACTACAAATCCTCTTTTCTCTCCCCTCCCCATTTATACAAATCCTTACCTCTATCTCCTTTTTCTCTCTTCCCACAGCTAATACTTGTTCCTTACTGCAATAGAGACTTTGGATTCATGGCATTATAGAAATCCAATGGGGAACTTGATGTACGAACCGTTTCCGTTTTGTGTTTTTGGTTATATAAGTAGTGAGTAGGCAGGTTTACAGGCAGCAATCTAAAGTGATTAAGTGGAAAGGTTGCAGACTCTTGGACAATAATTGTATACTAAAATGTTCATCTGATGCACAACAGTAACTATAAGTAATTTATTCTGACAATAAAAACGACATCTTATGAAATGCATCAGTTGTACACAGTTCAAAAAAATGTCTGCAAAGTTTCAGTAGGAGTGAGCAATCATCCCTCCTCCTCACAACATCTGTGTGTTTCAAAAAATAAATAAAACGGCAGGACAAAAACTGTCTGTTAAGACGACCACGCATGCTGGACACGACGCTGCCTGAGCAAGGTTTGTGTCCAAAGAGCGCGTCCAGATGGAGGTGTGAGCGGTCGAAGGTTGTCTTCTGTTCATGTGTGCATCATGATTCACTGGTTTCTAGGAGACAAAGATCAAAAGGTCGAGAAAACAGGTTGCTGATGCAAAGATGAAAAGGTCCTGGTTTTACGGAGACAACATATGCCCTCAAGAGATTTTCACTTATAATTTGAGCATTATTATATTGTAAGAATATCACTTTTAGACATGATATCTTTTATATGTTTGTTTATTAACCTTTTGTTGCAGTGAGAAAAGGCGAAAAATAGTAGACTTGCAAGTGAGGGTCCTAAAGCTTTTATTGTGGTCGTAGTTTTCTTTGCTTACTTTCCTTCTTTTTTACCCTTATTTTCAGTTGCAATATTTTATCTTTCCTTTGTGGTCATGCTTTGACATTGGGTGGGCTTAGTGGGTCCCAAAGGGCATTTAAGAGGCAATTGGCACAGGTCAAGGGTCGCCTCTGAACCACCCACCCTACTCATGCTTCACTTTCCCACAGCAAATTAAAATGGAGACGGCAGAGAATCAAATAACTTGGGTGAGTTACGTCTTAATGTTTCATTTTGTCTTGTTTTATGTTCCATTTTAT